>CAKAOI010001419.1:571-49026 GCA_916701655.1 Sebastiscus albofasciatus
TTTTTGCCTCTTACTGAACTGTATGTTATTAATTTATTTGTTTTGTTATGTTGTATAGTGTTAAATTGTGCAAAAACATATAAACAAGTCAAAAAGTCTTATCACTATTATGTAGTCATATTATTTCTTTATATTAATCTTGTCTCTGGGTGGAGGCTTCAGATAAGCCCTGTGGGTTTTTTGCCTCTTACTGAACTGTATGTTATTAATTTATTTGTTTTGTTATGTTGTATAGTGTTAAATTGTGCAAAAACAAATAAACAAGTCAAAAAGTCGTATCACTATTATGTAGTCATATTATTTCTTTATATTAATCTTGTCTCTGGGTGGAGGCTTCAGATAAGCCCTGTGGGTTTTTAGCCTCTTCCTGCACTTTATATTATTAATTTTTTTTTTATAGTGTTAAATTGCGCAAAAGAAATAAACAAGTCAACAGGTTTTCTTGTCTAAAGACACACATCGTGGCTCCACCTTGGCAGCAGACAGTCAGATGAAGCTAACCTAACTTTAGCCTCTTTAGCAGCAGCAGGCCTGAACGTCTAAATGAATGGAGGGTGAAGTTTTAGGTGACTACTAAGAAAGCTACAGAAACTAACACAAAGTGATTTACCACACGGATCCGTAGGCTCCAGAGCCCACCGGGGACAGGTTCTGGTATCTCTCCGGGACTTCCCAGATGGTCTTGTTGACCTCCTGACGATAAAACTTCGGTCTCTCTTTCTGCGACATTCCTGCAGAAACGACCGACCGACTACCGACCACCGACTCTTCTTCTGCTCCGAGCTGGAGACTCCTCAGAGCCGCTGCTGATACAACTTCACCTCCAAAGTTACCAGAAGAGAAGTGAACTTTAAGTAAACGAAAGTAAAGTTTCGGTGCTCTGCTTTCTTCTTGCGCAATGTTGCAGAATCACCGTCTGATAAAATGCACGCTTTATTAAGTCTTCACGGTGTTTGTTCCTCTCTCTCGCTGCGCTTTGCTTTACAGACAAGCTCCCGAGATTTCACCCTGCTTGCGACACAGACCGCAGAGTCTCGCGAGAGTGGGTAGGTAGGCAGTTTGGGACCTTAACGAGACGATAGAAACTGAAACCCCGTGGTGCTTTCATGTGCAACCGGGAAAATTTAAAAATGATACAGCGCCTCGACAAAATAGTTAAAGGTCCCATATTGTGCTCATTTTCAGGTTCATACTTGTATTTTGTGTTTCTACTAGAACATGTTTATATGCTGTAATGTTCAAAAAACTTTTATTTTCCTCATACTGTCTGCTTGAATATACCTGTATTCACCCTCTGTCTGAAACGCTCCATTTTAGTGCATTTCAACAGAATTGCAAGGAATTGCGTTGCTAGGCAACAGTTTGGGTCCTTGTTTAATTCCTGACTGCTGATGTTATTTACATACACTACAACAGGAAATAAACTGGGACACATTTAGAATGTTTAAGTTTAAAACCGTGTAATGGTCTAAATATTGTATATTTGTGACATCACCTATGGACAGAAATCCAAACGGCTTGTTTCAAACACACAATTTCTGAATACGGGCTGTGTGTATTTTTCTGTATATTGAGCGTTTTGATAGTTTGACAGTATTTATATAGCACTTAAACCTGCTTTATAATGTAAAAGACATGAAAATCTCACTTTTAACAATATGGGACCTATGGGATTTATCACCTTTTAACCTCACTCTTTTCGATTTCAACGAATTTGGTCCATAATGTTTGGATATAGAACTGCCATTAGAACCATCTTACTTTTTATTAGGAATATTACCAGGAAACGTGGAGGACAACAATCAGATCAATCTGTCCTTTGTTTATTGTATATCTTTCCTTCATGCACCTAAATGTATTCTGTAACCTGTGATCCTATGGAAAGGTGGGTAGGGAGGGAGGGAGATAGGGAAGGGAATTTGGACTTAACTTTGTAAACAGATCTGATGAATGATATCTATTTTGTAGAAAATATTGACAATGCAGCAGAATGGCTGTGCAGTGTTACATCATTTATATTGTTGGATTATTAATGCATTAACATGTCAACAGCATTTTAATGTTGTAGATGGTCAAGGTGGAGTTTACTTTAACATTTTTATATACTGTTGGGTAGTTAATCTATAACAATAGCCTACCTCATATTTAATAAGATGAACACATGTTGTGTTGTATGTAAAATCTTAATCTGCAAAGTAACTAGTACCTATAACTGTCACATAAATGTAAAAGGAGTAAAAAAAAGTACCATATTTTTTCTGAATTGTAGTGAAGTAGAGGTATAAAGTAGCAGAAAATGAAAGTACATCAGTGCAGTGCTTGATTAAATGCTCCACCGTTGCTTATAATGATGTGATATTTAAGATAAGTGTTGTGGAAAAATAATTTCATTCTTCTATGTAAAATTGCAGAAAAGAGAACATTTTTTGATTAATCTCATGAATTTCTGTTTCACCCTGTTTGACTTAAATATCATGACATGTTGATTCAACAATCTTTGGTTAAATATTTAAAACATCTATTACATTAAAATTCACTGTTCACTGTGTTTTTCTTAACTAAACCTACAACCACACAAAAAATTACACAGAGCTATTTCTTTAATATAAGGCACATGAAACTGCATATAAACATTTAAAGTAGTGACATAAAAGTATTATAATATACATAATGTGAAATTATTTTTCATGCTTTACAATATGATCTTACAAGAGTACCTGAAGGCAGCACAAGAGGTTATTCCTCATTTCTAGAGATGTACATTTGTTGTTGTTTTTTTATTGTACAAAATGTCTTCACTTCACAATAAAGCAAGATTTCATCATAACCTTAAGGTGCAGAAAAGGTTATCAAAAGCTGTAGCAAATATAATTCAACATTAAGACTGAACTGGATGGCTGGTCTAATAAAAACCATATAAACAAACCTAATAAAAATGAAAGAAGAAAATAGAAACAAAATGAAACACACACTCACAGTTATGTAAAATGTACACAGTCTCACACATCTACCATAATTGTAACTTCATCCACAGTTTGGTTTTTATAGCATTTTATAATACACCATTGGGCTTTAAAAATACAGGATATCCCCAATATGGAGACTTTCTATTATATTGTCTAATGTATGACAAATAATACAAAAAAAATGGTCATTCTTAACATTATTTTAAAACTCCCCTAGTGAGCCTATATCTTTTGTAATAAATAAAATGCATTCAACGGCCCATCTCTGTTTTCTGTTGGAGCTGTTTATCTAAAGTTTAACACTTCCTCTGCAGTCTGGTAGCAGGATCTGTTCATCCTCTGAATTAAGCGTCATCTGAGTCTTCGTCTTCTCTTAGGTGGCGTGAATATGACGATTTAAGTGGAACTGAGTCAAATCCATCTGCTGTCCTCTGAAAAACACATTGGAAATAACACAAAGCATGAGAAGAAGTTAAATTATAAGTAGCTTGATGTGTGTGAACGTTAGGGGTCACTGACCTCTCGGGAGAAGGACTTAATTTTGGTGAAGAAGGATTTCTTGGTGAGGTCCATGAGGTCGTCCTCTGCGTCCTCTCCCTCCATTATTGCACAGCTGTCTGCGGTGGGCAGCTCACACTCTTTACCCCCAGAGCTCATCATCAGCTTGGAGTACTTATACTGCAACCTGCAGACAGAGAGAACAACATCTTGTCAACATAAATCACAGTTTGGAGTTTTCACACTATTAGCTTTAATCTCATTTACTACTATGACATATCAGTGCTGAAGGAAATGTGAAGCTCAGCAGTCTCACTTGCGTGTCTTCTTCCAGAAATAGCAGCTGATACTGATGAGCAACACAGCAGCGATGGTTCCCGTGGAAACGCCAAACTTGAGCCAGAAATCCAGAGTCACACAAGCGCTGACTTTTTGTTCAGGAAGTGACTCTCCACCGTAACACTGCAACGGCTGCTGCCACACATAGGTGGTTCTCTGAAACACACACACACACACACACACACACACACACACACACACACACAGATAGTTAGAGTTGCCTTGGTCACATATCAGTTAGCGACTTCAATCCTAGCTTTAGAGGAGTTGGTAGGCAGATTTTGCTACCGTTCGACAGTCAGTCCAGCTGTTTTCCCCTGTTTCCAGTCTTTATGCTAAGCTAAAATAACAGGCTGCTGGCTGGAGCTTCATATGAGTGTATCAATCTTCTCATCTAACTCTCCGCCATAAAGCAAATAAGCATATTTCTCAAAATGTCGAACTATTCCTTTAAATGTCCTTAAGAAGTAACATAAAACATGATGTATCTGTGTTTTCTAGTGCTTCACTGTGTCCGTATTGCACTTATAGTACCTTTAATGAAATGTAAGACAGGGCTAAATGATCATATAAAATGGAAAATTTAAACTGAAAACACACTGGGAAAGAGTTAAAGACAAAAACACGGACAACTCCCACACCGGACAACTCCCACACCGGACAACGTTGTGGTAGCGACCTGTCAATCACAAGTTAGCCCCGCCCTAAAGCATCCCCTGCCTTATGGTCTATTTGACTCTAAATGGGACCATAATTTACTAAATGAACATCATGCTGTATTGAAGAAGACTTGAAACTACCGATTGAGACCATAAACTCATGTTTACAATGTTTACAATGTTTACAATGTTTACTGAGGTCATAAATCAAGTGAGAAGTAGGGTCATTTTTTCATAGACTTCTATACAATCAGACGTCTTTTTGCAACCAGAGGAATCGCCCCTTGGTGGCTATTAGAAAGAATGCAAGTTTAAGGCACTTCTGCGTTGGCTTCAGTTCTCACTGTCACTGTGACGTCCACTTCTTATACAGTCTATGATTTCTCCCCACACAACAAAGTTTGTGATGGACCTGTGATGGGTTTGTCAGGAGGTCAAATTAATTTTGTCAATATGCCTGCGCAGCACTACCTGTATTCCCTGGATGCAAGCGCTGACAATCTCTCTGTAGTGGTTTTTGGTGCAGAGTGGACAGGCGTGCTGGCTCTGCCACAGAAAGTGGAAAGTACAACCATCACACGTCCCCTCTGAGCAGTTACTGTGGAAGTAAACAGAGATAAGAGAGATTATTACACTCTTTACGTGATGAAAATCATCTCAGAGGAGTCACTTTGTCCACAGTTTAGATTCTCAGGAGCTCAGCATGTGACATGTTGTAATGCATTATATGTGTAAAATCAAATATTGTCCGGACAACTCTTGTGAGGCCAAAAGTTGAGCTCGGTCACAGTGACAGATACCTTGGCAGCGTGATGTGTTCTTTAGCGGTCACTGTGGGGTCACATCTCAGTCTGACGGTGGAGGATCGGCCTTCTTTACAAGTCTGAGTCGTCTCACTGGACCTGGAGACAGAAAGGTCTTAACTATATGTGATATATTTTAGACTGTTTCTGATTCTTGATTACATTTCATACTAAAACTTCCAGCATCAAATGTTTATATTAATAAAATAAATCACATACAGTATATCATT
Source organism: Sebastiscus albofasciatus (assembly GCA_916701655.1). Lineage (NCBI taxonomy): Eukaryota > Metazoa > Chordata > Actinopteri > Perciformes > Sebastidae > Sebastiscus > Sebastiscus albofasciatus. The sequence goes on from CAKAOI010001419.1 coordinate 6,067, forward strand.
ATTATTATTACTATAAAAAACATGTATTTGAAAGTACCACAGTGGATGAGTGCAACAAATTAAATGGTTTACTTGTAATAGAAGATGACATCTGGCAGGCCGGACGCAGAGGGAAACAGCCATGTTGGAGATGAGACGCTACTGAGGGTCGTATCGGTGGTCACACCTTCAGAATAAGAGGACATTCAGCATATTTAACATACGCACACAATCTAAGCAATCCCACAAAGCGATGTATGTTTAGACCCTTTGATACAGGCTGCGTATGTCTGTGAGATGTGAGACATTTAATGAAAGAGCGATTTTTACTTTTTAGAAATATTAGAAGCCTGAAGAGGTAAAACTAGACTATAAGAACAATCTACCGGAGGATCTGAGGGACTCTTTTAAGCCTATAGCTTTTACTTAAGGTGCCTCGTCTTAATCATTATTTTTCATACTATCCCTATCTATTGTGCCTATTTATTTATTTTAACATTTTATTGTTAATTGTTGTAATTTTTAGTCTTGCCAAATTTAATTTTTTGTTTGGTTTTGTTAAGTTTTTTGTCTGTTCTGTTTTAGTCTTGCTCTGTGAAGCACTTTGGGCTGCATGATTGTATGAAACGTGGTATATAGATAAAGTTCAGTGGAGTATCCTAGTATCCTACATCCCAGCAGACTAAACAATATAACATAAATGGCAATGTGTGTTGCCCTTAGTTAATAAAATCTTTAACACACTTTTCCACTAATTACTAAATTCTACAGTTGAATAAATCGTATAAACATTTCCTCTCTTTTACAGTAATAGATGTCTGCAGCATTCAGTCCGTACCGATGAGTGAGTCACCGATGATGAACGGCTGCGTGGACACCACGCTCTGACGCCTGATGTCAGAGGGAACCACAGTGGACTGACAGACGTAACCTTTGACCTCTCTCCCGCTCTCTGTCACGTTTTCCACACAGGTAGCTGGCACTCTGCCCTGTAAGAGCGACACAGACAGCAGGTTTAAATGCAACGTCAAACTCAATTTTACAAAAAAAAGAAAAGTCATTAGCTTCTCACCTCTTTCCCACACAGACCCAGATTAAAGCGATGGAAGTATCTCAGGCCTTTGCTGGTGAAGCGGGGGCTGCTCTGGAAGCCGGTGACGTTGGACAGAGGAGAGAAGTCATAGTGCAGCGGCGCGCCTCCGTTCGTCTGCACGTCCAACGCACAGTCGCTGAGACAAGCTGTGTAGGCCTGCAGGATGGAGAGGTACGTATTGTGTTTACAGTGGGTGGAATAATCTCATGTACCGGCTGTGGGAAATAAAACAACTGAAAAAGGCCGATATCAGCTGGAATACGGAGGCTGTACTGTAAGATTTCACTGGAAATAGCATGCAATTTGCGTACTATTGGTTTCATATTAAGGTTTCAGACATAATAAAAAATCTCACATCCTGTTTTCTTTATTCATTTAACTGTCTAATTATATTTTATGTAAATTTGTATTTCTTTTTAAAGCCCAATGCACACCCTCTGTGAGTATTTGTAAAAGTAAATTCCTCTCAGGTCGTTAAAGCCCCTTAAAACCCACAAAGAACCCCATGGACATTACCCCTGTGTCCTCAACAGTCCCGCATACATAGATTTAGTAACAGTAATAGATTTAGTCGAGAATTTGACTCAGATTTTGTTCCCATCATTACCTTGTTTCTCCGTGTGTTTGGTCCACACTGAACACAAGCAGCCTCTCCAACAGGATGATTAGCCCTGATGAAGGTGTTAGCCGGGCAGCTCTTACACACTCCGGTCCCACTGACCATGTAGTGTCCCGGCGGGCAGGGGACACAGGCAGAGCCAGCCTCAGCGGAGCTCAGGGCACAGCGGCGACACTCGGAGGCCACGCCACCGATAACATTGGTGATGTGGATGGAGAAGATCTTTGCAGCATCAGCGCTGTACTTCCTCTCCTGAGGGGAGACAAACACAAAGGTGTCATTCACCAGCTGAGTCCCTCTACATTTTTAGGATTGTTATTAGTCTATACCTGCTTTCTACTCAGTCCTCATGTAGTTCATGTGCTCAAAGCTCCAAACTGCCCTCTAGAGTTCAGTGCAATAACCCACTCACTTGCAAACTCACTCTCAGTGCCAAAACACTCCACAAATCAGCAAAAGCAAACATGATGCTACAGCAATGTGTCATAGCAAATTCTAGTGAGAATTTTAAACGTATTACAGCCATAATTTGTAAATTAATTCACTATATTTTATCTCTAAATTTGCATACTGTTCCTTTAAAATCAGACATTACAAAGTGTTGTACCGAGGGAGAAACGAAAAAGGAGAAACAATGAGACAGTATATATGTATATATATATATATATAAACACAGACACAAGATGCACATACTAATACATATAAATCTATAGGATGAAGGGAACTGAATGAGATATCAATTAACTTTTTTCTACCTATTACTTTAAAATGATTTTTAAGGCTGAGGGACTTAAGCTGTTGGAGGGTCATAGATCAAGAGTGATATTGTGTCTCACCGCGTCGAGTTCCTCCGTTCGTCGAAACGTCCAGGTGAAGCTGACGGTGCTGTTGCTCTGGATCACGTAGGAGTACGACTGTTTGCTGTTGCTGCCTTTCCAATGCTCCACCACATCATTATTCCACTGGTTATAACCCTGCAGAGAAATACATACATACCTCATATATACACATTCATTCTGATGGCAAGCTTTACTGATTTATATGGTGGAACATTCCTCCTCACCGCCAGGAAGTAAAATTTGCAATCGGCCGTACACGTGGTCTCGAAGACGAAGGTGATGCGAGACAGTTCACTGCTTTCACTGACTTTGGTGACGGACTGAGGCAGCCTGTGGAAACAAGTGATGTTTCATTCAGTGTTTCCCAACTGGGATACAGTAGTGTATACTTTATATAGTTGTTTAATTCCTTTAGGAGGCATGTTTGACTTCTCACCTGTATCCAGAGACGTTGAGCGTGAGCATCAGGTAGTCTGTGTCCTGATCCCCCGGTGCGGTGTAGACATACTCTCCGGCCACCTCCCATGCTGTCATTACAAATAACATTAAAAAAAAATAGTAACACACTTCAATGCTATTCTTCTAGTAATGCAGACACACAATAATTCAGGTACACCATCTTTAAAATAACTCCTCTAAGTTATCAGTTGTTCCCAAACTTTTTCCTTAAGGGACCTCTTTTCTATCACACGTATGGATATTTCACATTATATTCAATGCATAACAATAACAGTACAGAATAACTGATAAACTGTACAATTAACCCAAATAGTGAACACAATAACTGCAGGAAGTTTGTGGAAAATGAGCAATTTTGAGCAGATTATTTCCTGTGAATGTTGCATCAGAGATGAGTTTTCCTGTAATTTTTAGGAACTTTTAATACAATTCTCTGTTTGAATTATGTCTTTTTTTAAGTTTTAACAATCATACACATTTAATAGGCTTCTTTTTTGACAAATTCGGTGTTGTCTTCTTCCTGATGCTTGGCCATTGTTCTATTAGTTCTTTGGTTGTTTTAACTGGGTACTCTTCTAATGCAGGACGAGGCTGTTTAGCAGAGAAGGGAAGGCTCTGTGAGTATAACTTGTGTTCAGGTGTTCACCGTGCCCTTATCCTGTTTATATATTAAATAATAATCCAAACTTTAGATTAAAAAATTAATGAATGAAATGCTGAGATACAGGCCAACTGTATATATTTCTTAAAAAGGAGGAGAGGAGGAGAAGGTGGGACCCCCAGGTTGGGAACCAGAGCTATAAGTAATGTAGAGTTTGAACACGTAAGTAAATTTTTGACCTTAGAAATAATAGTTTGACAAAATAACCGTACCAGCTTTTGAACCTTTGTACTTGAACAATATTTTATGCACTACATCCTGTATTTTCCTCTCGATATCTCATTGTCCTTATCTTACATTTTCCTGTTGAGTATAATTGCTTTTTGGATGTTCATTTGTCCTTCAACCTCTGGCTGTTTTAGTAATTCTGTCACCCTTCTGTTCTGTGCTTTTAGAGTATTTTCTTTCTGACTGTGGTGATTATCATTCAGCTGCTGTGCTGTCTGTGTTGCCTGATATGAAGTTTCTCACCCGTGCTGTGTTCGGAGTCACCGAGCTCTCTGCGGAAGATGGAGCTCTTCATGTTGCTCGGCATCGTGTTCCACCATTTGTACTCGAGACCCACCACTGGCTCTGTGCCCACGGGGCACTTAGCACAGGCTGTTGTGAGTAAATAATGTGTTATTATGTCAGAGAACACAAAAAAAATGGAAAATAAAACAGGAAACATTCATAGTTCAAAACTTTTTGGACAGTTTTATATATATATTTTTTTTTTTGTCCATGTATTACTCTGCAGTCAAGACATCTAATCAATGTTATTGATTTTTACAGCAACACTGCTGACTCTTTTTAGCACAAAGGTTGTAAATTATCATTTATTAAAACCACATTAAAGGACCAGTGTGTACCATTTCGGGGGATCTATTAGCAGAAATGGAACATAACATTCATAACTTTAGTGTATAATCACTCTGCAGTGTATTTGCACTCGGCGGCTCACATTACCGGTGTCTTGGAAAGGGAGGAGTGAGCGGAGGAGGTACTCAGTTGGTTGCAATCTGCAACCACACCACTAGATGCCATTAAATCCTACACACTGTGCCTTTAACTGATATTTTAGTGTCCAATGATCAACAGCTTTGGGAAGTACACATGTATGACAGTACAAAATGAGTCTGACATGTATGTAAGATAGAGTTGAGGAGTGTACTGATTCTGTACCTGTTCCGTTTGAGTAGAAATCTTTGTCGCAGGGTTCACAGGTGGAGTTGGTGACGAAGAAACCCGGGTTACACGGAGGGCAGGTTTGCTTCTCCCCTGATGCAGGCAGCTTCACGGCTCCTTCAACAGTCTCACTGCAGATCTTTGGTTCGATCCACTTGTACATGAGCTGAGTCTGAGACACACAGTGAGCCAGACATGAATACATGAAAAAAGCCACCAGACGCCCAGATAATTCATATGCAAAGAAACCTAATAGTTACACCAGATGGCTGCTAGCTACCTTCAAGGTGAAATCTCCCTCTGTTTGTGTGTTTGCCTCTACTGAACTCTGCCTCCACACACACACGTCATGTAATTTTCTACTTTACCTTTCCCTCAGAGTCACAGGGAGTGTGGGTGTAGAAGTAGTCACTGTTTGTACACGCAGGTCTCGGTTTGCAGCTCCCTGAACCAGCCTCTGGAAAAACAGAAACCGAGCCAGAGGGAGGTGGCGGGTGGGGACGAGGGAAAACACACAGCTCACATTAAGATCCAGAGATAAGACAAACCTCACACACTTACGCAGTAAATGCAGTATTTGCATGCACATTGTCTTGCGTGCGTGTGTGCGTGTGTGTGTGTGTGTGTGTGTGTGTGTGTGCGTGACAAGATGCAAATGACGAGTTAAAGAGTACGCTGATCAATGATATGACTGGAGTTTGTGGTCAGGGCGTTAAAAATGCAAACATGCATACCTGAATATGTGTCTTTTTCACACTGATGGCAAACGGTGGCACCCTTGGTGGAGTAGCTCTCAGCAGGGCAAGGGGTGCAGCGGGCGGATCCTGGTTTGGCACTGTGGGTGCCGGGTTTACAATGGAAACACTCTGATGTGTAGGCCACCCCTAGAAGAAAACCAGCAATCAACTTGCAATCATTACCAGGAAGAAGGAGTTAAAAGAGGACCTGGTATGCTTATTTTTAGGTTCATTCTTGTATTTTTACATGTTTACAAGCTTTAATGTTTAAAAAACACTTTACTTTTCTCAGACTGGCTGTGCTGCAGCATCTCTTTTCACCCTCTGTCTGTCTGAAACGCTCGGTTTTAGCTCCTGCCTCCCAAAAAACCCAGTCTGCTCTGATTGGTCAGCTGGCCCACTTGTGATTGGTCAACTGAACCAAACTCTTCAGACTCCGCTCCAGCTCCGCTAGCTTTGTTTGAGGGCGTGCCAAACTAGCCGCTAGGCAAAATGTGTTACTTGGTGACATCACCATGTTACGGAAGAAAGGGCGGGACTTCAAGCCAAGCCCCCAGGAGGAGCACTGTGAAGCAAATTTTTGTAGTGGCCAAACGGTGATACTACAACTTCCGTGTCCGTCACGTGATGCCATTGGGCAAAAAAATACTTTTTCCAATTGATGTACATCGGAAAAGAGACGTCTGTAAATCAGCGGATCTTTTTTTTTAGGTAAATCAACTTCCCAGTACAAACACTCTAATAGACCTTATTTAAATTATTAGGTCCTAAAAATTGTAAAATACACTAATAGCTGAATCCAGAGTTATTTCCTTTCCTCTGTTGATGTGAATGATACCCAGACCGAGGCTGGAGCGAGGGCTGGGAGACGGAGCTAAAGGAAATGCTGCTGCGCCTGCTCTATGGGCCCAATGGATGCGGAAGATCGCCGGATGATCCGGGTACTTTATCACTCGGCAGTTGAGCCATTTTGGCTTCACACTCCACTGAGTAACTCTCATAGGAATGAACGAGAGCCCGTCTCCAACGCTGTTTCCAGTTCTCATAATACATCCATGCTTCAAGCGAGGTGTTTTAGACAGTTCAGGAGCAGTGTTTCTGTGGGGGAGAGTAACTCCCTTTGGAGTGGACTTTGGGCTTTGTAACTTTGCAGACCTTTTATATGCACAAAAAACTATATAACACACTAAAGGAAAGGGAACAACCGAAAAAGCATAATAGGTTCTCTTTAAGACTGCTGCACACAAACATCGTGATCTACCTGAGATGGCGATGTTTCTTAACAGCACGGGGTTGACAGTGCTGCCCTGCAGAGTATACGCAGTCGTCCTCCAATACAACACATTGTTGCCGCTGTTAAGTTCAACCTGCACAGAGCAAATGTGAACGTGAGGGAGGAACAAAAGAGAGCTCTTCTAATCTGAATTATCCAGAATGTAATGAAGTGCTACGCTCAGACAAACCGTGTATTTGCTGAAGTTGCTCTCGGAGATCTTCATCCACCTCCTCTTAGAGTCTGTAGACTGACACTGGTCATTCTGAACCTGAAGAGCCAGAGGTGACCAAACATATCACCTAAAAACAGCCATCCTTGTCAACATCAACAGTCATTTTAAAACACTTACAAAGAACTCAAAGTAAATGCTGCTGTCGGGGTAGAAATATTCAAAGGACACGGTTCCAGGTTTCTTCAGGCTCACAGCGTAGGACAGCGTTGCAGTGCACTCATCTGCATTCGAGGCTACGTAATCGCCCTTTGGTATCCAGGTTGAGCTGGAGAAACATCAGAGGCAGAAACAGTTTGATGAGTTTCTTGAAACTAAGAAACCAAGACGCATAAAAAAAACTCTGAGGAGGTATACACTAACTTGGAGCAGTCTGTGGGGTCATCATTGCCGTTCGTGGTCACCCCGTGGGTGACAAAACCAGACGGCAGGCTGTCCCACTCATCAAAGGCCACGCCGGTGCCCAGAGAGTAGGTGCCGACAGCACACTTCTGACACTGCTGTGACTGCATGTCGAGGAACTCCCCCTCACTACAGGAGAAGGCTGTGAGGACAAGAAAGAGAGAGGCCACATTGAAAATGTGTCATGGTGACAACTTGACAAGAGACAGATAGAGGATAAAGTGTGGTAACAATTTAAGATTAACACGTTAAAGGTACAGTATGTAGGATTTTGTGGCATCTAGTAGCGTGGTTGTAGATTGCAACCAACTGAGTTCCCCTCCTCTCACTCCTCCCTTTCCAGGACTGTGGTGCAAAACCGTGGTGACGCCGTCCGCCTCCCTCACAGGCCATCCTTACCATAATAACATTACTTTGGGAGCAATGGGGGTCAGATGGCAGCTGGCAGGACCACGGTTTTCTACTCTGCGGCTCACGTTTCTGCAGTTTTACAAGCATGTTGGAGAACTACGGTGGCCTTCAGGTAACGTAAAATGTGAAAGGCTCTCTCTAGAGTCAGTGTTTGGTTTGTCCGTTCTGGGCTACTGTAGAAACATGTCAGAGCAACATGGCGGACTCCATCTCCCTATGTAGATATGCCCCTTTAAAGGTCCAGTGTGTAAGATCTGGTGGTATCTAGCGGGGAGGTGAGGAGATTGCAGCCAACTGAAGCCTCTCCCGTGTGCCAAGCATGTTGGAGAGCTGCGGTGGCGAACGCGAAAATGCGAATATCCCACTCTAGAGCCATTTGTTGTAAGAGTAGCGTAGGTCATTTGGAGCAGAGCCAGTGTGTAGAGTGTGTGTGTATGTGGGAAGTGAGTGGTGAAGCAAGAGAGAGAGCGGCGGCGACGGGAGCGAGTAATGTTATTGACTACGGCCCAAGCAGGAAACAGCTTGGTTTGTCCGTTCTGGGCTACTGTAGAAATATGGCGGTGCAACATGGCGGACTCCGTGAAGAGGACCCGCTCCCTATGTAGATATAAACGGCTCATTCTAAGCTAACGAAAACACAACTTTTCTTATTATCAGGTGATTATACACTAAAGAAAACATACTTCTTAATATTAGATTCCATTTCTGCCAATAGATCCCCTAATTGTTACACACTGTTCCTTTAAAGCTGTGATACAGATTGAGGGTGTGCATGAAATGTAGAAAAGGAGATATAAGAGTAGGACACTCACTGCACTGAGTGCCTTTGACTGGATCTGGGAGACCCGTGCATATGTCGGCTTTGTTGGGAACCGCCACTCGCCATCGTGACCCGAGCACGTCACACTCTGTGTACTCAAAGTGATAATCCGACTGCAGGGGACAAAACACAGGTGTTAGTTTCACACAACTGGATAGAAACACACCACATGCACACCAAAGAAGTACATCAAATAACTTTTATTGATACACAAAGTCAGCGTGCATGTGAAGAGCAAGGGCTGTCATTAAAATGAGGTCATCAGATTGTTTTATACCTCTGGAATTCCTTTTTCAAAACCAGGCAAGCCTCTTTTCCAAATAGAAGTCACGGCTAATATTTGCCCTGGAGGCCTTCCCAACTGTTGTTTTAATCTCTCTCATCAAGGATGTGCTGCTGCTACTCTGCACCAGTAAAACTCCCTTCAGGGTTTATTTACTTAGCCAAAGGGGGGAGAAATGCTGATTAGTCCAGTCCTTCTGTAAACATGCAATTTTCAGCATTGTCGCAGAACTTTGGTAACAGCAGGAGCTCAGGTGCAAAGCTTTTGTTGTATTTCTTTGACGTGCTTTTGGAGATACTGACAGTAGGTGACTGACAAACACCGTCCCACCCTGAATTATGTAATTTGAGATGTGACATAACGTCAAAGGTTATCATCTTGATGATCTGACACCTTCTGAAAGAAGTCGCGAGCGAGCACACAGTGTAATCTTGGTCAACAGCGGGCTGTAATAGTCAAAGGAAAGCCAGACTAATCCAAGCCCACACACAGCCTTGTGGGATTAATAGTTAACAGAAACACAGCAGCAGCAGCACTCCTCTGGGTCTGTGTTTTCGATTAGAGCTGCCACATTAGCTGTGGTTGGGGGTATCACATGAACGTGTGTTCGGGTGGGAGGACCTGATGTAAAAATGCATTGAAGTGGGGATGTGCTGTAGCCTAATCGCCTGCTTTAAACAAACATGAGGAAACCAAGGCAACGGGACATAATGACCGCTGTGCCTCACGGTCAGTGGACTGGCATGGAAACCAACTCACCTCCTTCCCTAAATCATCATCACCTAAAAGCCACAATAGACTCAAACTACAAGAGATCTCTTGTGCCAACTTTTCCCGTACTGCTCTCATATCTTAGTTCAACACACTCTGTGGTGAAAGTACGCTGATAAAACAGAAATGTTTTGAGTAATATCAAACTGTACTACTATGCAAATTGGAAACAGATACAGAGGGCGAGGAGAGTATGGCAGACGATGTAACATATGGAAGTTGTAGTACAACAAGTGTGTGATAACCATAAAAACACTGAAGCAAGCAGAAGTCACTAATGTAATTCAAACAGTTGCTAAACATATGTTCATTTCCCACTCACAATATGTGAAGGAGACCAACGTGTTTTACTTGTCCTGCTAAAATCAACACTGTGGGATTATTGGAATTCAAATACACCATTAGAAAATGTACACTTTTCTTTATTTATGTTTGATTTTAAAGGCTAAAAGACAAACTTGAACAGGTTTCCCTACATTATCATACATACGTGGAACTGGGTGAAGCTGTTTAAGAGGCCAAATCTTTCAACATTTTCAGAAATGTTGCATATCTTGCTGGATTTAAATAACATTTCCACCTGCTGCTCATTCATAATCATTTACCTGATATATACAATCTTAATGTACACAAGTATGGAACGATTTAAACCTGAGTAATTTTAGCTTCGGGTCAGTTGTTATTCATAATGTAGAAATGTCACAACAATAAAACAATTTGAATCTCCTCACCTCTTTGCACATGGGCAGCTCCAGCTCCGCACAGCTTTGTGCTAAAAGCAGCCAGAGTAAAAGGTGTCGCAGGTGCATCGTCGCCTGCTGTCAGTGCTGAAGTGATGGAGACTGAGCAGCTGAGGGTTGACCTGGCTGCACCCTCAGGTGTTGCTGCTGCTGGGGGCGGGTCTTCACTCTGAATAGTGAACAAATATAACAAATACTGGCAGCTGATTGGCTCAGGTGTTCTTACTCTGAATCATCTTTTAATGGCTGACTGTTAAAACACAGTAGGCCTCACCACATCAGATCTGCTTCCTCTACGGAGTCTTTCAAAGCCCACCTCTTTTCTTTGGCTTTTGAATGCACTTAAATTGTGATTACTAATTGGCCTTTTATAATGCTCATTATAACAGTCTTTTACTCATGGATTTTTATCTTGGTCTCTGTCTGTGGACATGTGTGATTTTGTTGTCTGCTCTGCTGACCTGTTTTCATTCTGCCTATGTCTGTAAAGCACTTTGGTCAGCTCATGTTGTTTTAAATCTGATATAGAAATAAATTTGACTTGACTTGTATTTCACCTACCGTCTGCTAGCATTATTTGGACATTTACTGAAGAATGAGTCGTTATTTATGGCCTACTAATCTTCAAGAAAATATATGAGTCTACCTAGCACGGTTTACATGCTTTTAAAGTGGTGGGGTTAAAAAAAAAAGTATATTTATTTAAAGGTAGCAAGTGGCTGTTTTGACATTTTACAGCATGTCATACCACTTACACACCAAAAAACTGACAATAACCTGATATTTTCAGGTGGAATTTCATTCATCCATTCATTTATTCATTCATTCTCACTGTGCAATATCATTTTCCACTTGTGCAGTTTTGTTAATAATCTGTTTTTTGTCAATACTGTATATACTGCTCCTATTTTCATACTTCCTTCTATTTAAATGGTTCATATTTTGTTACACTTTGTTTAGCTCTTCTTGTTTTTACTGTGTTAGCTGATGCATCTTGTTTTTTGCACTATCCCTTTTGCTGCTGTACACTGCAAATTTCCCCACTGCGGGACCAATAAAGGAATATCTCATCTTATCTTATTTATGTGGGAAAATAATGTGAAATTGTTTAATATCGACCCATGACACGTGGGAGGAGGGAAACATTCTCCAACCATTCTTTTGAAAGGTTTAACCGGAAGTTTGTGGTTGCCTAGAAACCAGGTTGTAAACATTCTAGGGGGGGTCCTCGTTAGTTAGCAGAGAAGCTAACAACAATAAAGTTATTAATTTAGGTTTTTAGTCTGCTGAGCTTCGTGTTTTGAGTAAATATGTCCAGCCGGGATCCTCTCCCTCCTGCAAAGTTTGAAAACGACTTCACTCTCGGCGGATTCAGGCCTCAGCAGGTGAGTTTTCATCCTGATAAAACATGCTAAACAAAACATAAGCTAAAGGCTAAACCAAATGTGGAGGGATTTAATTCAAAATACTGACAATTATTTAGGTGCTGGACATAAAGCACATTTTTTTCTATTTCTCCTATTCTATTCTATTTTTTATTTCTTTATTTTCTATTATTTGATTCCTTTGAATGGACATCACCTGGTTACTAAATTCTGTGTTTTTCTTGTCAATTTAATACTTTAAAAGGTCCCTTATTATAAAAAAGTGAGATTTTCATGTTTTTTTATTATAGAGCAGGTTTAAGTGCTATATAAATACTATGAAAGTGTCGAAACACTCAATCCACAGGGAAATACACACAACCCGTATTCAGAAACTCTGCATTTGAAATATCCTGTCAGGATTTCTGTCCATTTGTGATGTCACAAATATACAATATTTAGACCCTTTACACAGATTTAAAGGTAAACATTCTAAGTGTGTCCCAGTGTTTCCTGGTTGCAGTGTATGTAAATGTCATCAGCTGACAGGAAGTACACATGGACCCAAGCTGTTGCCTAGCAATGCAATTCTGTTGCAATTTTGGCGCAATTCTGTCGAAATGCGCTAAAATGGAGCGTTTAGGACAGAGGGTAAATACATGCATATTCAGGTTGAGAGTATGAGGAAAATAAAGGGGTTTTTTTAACATTACGGCATGTAAACATGTTGTAGTAAAAAACAAAAAATACAAATATGAACCTGAAAATGAGCACGATATGGGACCTTTAAATTAGCCTTATTAACCTGCTAGTTAAAAAAAATATGCTGATGGGTTCCTGCTAAAAAATATTAAATAGCCCATAGTTAATGGTGTGATGATTTGATTAAACACCAATAATATGCAAGATGTAAGCACAAAACTGAAGCTGAAATAATTAAGGTTTTAAAACTAGATCTTGACACAGGGATCAACTTTGAAGTAGTCGTAAGACCCTTGTCACTTGATACTGTGCTTTAGTAGTGCATATTCACATATCTACAAACAAAGTTACAATCAAATGAACACAAACCAGTTGCTCATGGGACCTTGTCCATTTGATAATCAAGCCTTGGGAAGTCAAACTATGGGGATTCAAACAGCAAATATTGAATGAGAAAAGTACATTTTATCTAAATGTAAATATAGAGTATGTATCTAGTATATCTTTTCCCAAATACAGTCACCAAAACAGTCCCACATTTCTCTCAGGTTCTCATCTAAGCAAACTATACTTGAAAGCATTTGAAATTTTGTATAAAACATTTACATTTTATCTGTATTTGTTCACTATAGGTGTTACTTAAAGCAACATGCTTGTGTGACATGGTTTAGCTCAGTCATTGTTGGCTCATTATGTAGATTAAATAATTAATTTGAATTATTTTTTTCTCCTTTCCCATTGCACAGAGAATAACATATGATAAACCAACTCATATGTCCCAAATGGATCAACCCTGGAGTCACCTCCATGATGCAGCCACTTTGGCCAGCTTCCGACGGAGTGTTATGCATTATGAGCATCAGGTAATCTACAGGGTGACGCACGATTGTGACCATAACTTAATAAACCAGAAATAATATCTCAATGCAAGTAACTTTGAATGCACCCCTCTTTTCTCAACTTCAGGCTCCAAACGACAGCCTCGACTTCCAACTAAAGTCCGTCTACGATCACCACAAGGACTTCTTCTGGAGAAAGAACCAGTTTTTATACCAGAAGGAGACCGTCTCTGAGGACCACAAGTGGGTGTTTGTGGCCTGGCAGTACAATTCCATTGTGTTGGCAGTGGCATTTCAACCCTGTTAATTTATCATTTGAAATGTGAATTTACAGGAAGCAGGACATGCTGGAAAAGGAAGAGGACATCAGAGTGTGGGTTGATCCACAGAGGAGGTCCATTCACAGCATCAAGTGAAGCTCAGGTGAAGTCCAGTTATATTATGATCCCCAGTTATTGCAGCAGGTGTCTTTGTGAACAACTTAATATAAAGAAATCTAAAACTTCGGATTTAAATCCCTGACCGATAGAATCCACAATGTCCTTTTTTCCCTCCGCAGGCACCAGGGGGCATGATGGCAGCTTCTATAACGCTTCCAGTACTACCATCTAACTGCCACCAACATAAGAGTTCTGTTAATAAAGGAGTGGTTGCAGTGAATTTGTGTACTGCTTGTGTTTATCCAAATGACATACATAGAAAACTGAATACTGAAAGGTGATTGATGGAAAGCAAACTCTGTGAAAAAAAAGATGCCTTTACACTAATAATGTAAAAAATGCAAAAGAGCCTGATTTCAGGATCACTTTAACCACAACACTCTCAATAAACACTGAAGAAAACTACACGGTGGAATAAAAGCTGAGCTCACTCTCTGTCACATTACGGGGATGTTTAAATGGCCAAGTAGCTATGTAATGAAGGTACAAAAGTAAAGTATATTTCTGCATAATTTGGCTTTTAATGCACAATTGTACTGCTGTTTGTAGATTTCACTTCAGTGCCGATTGCCCCGAAATGTCATGTAACATTTAAGCACAATGACACATGTAACACATATGCACCTTTTCTTCCCATTTTCTATGGTGTTTGATCAAAATAACATGAAGTTATTTAACATGCAAAAATCTTCCAGAAAATATAACTACCTACTTCATACTGCATTGCATACTGAAGCAGTATTGAAGCAAAGCATAGCAGGTATTAGATATTTAATGCATATTATAAATAAATTTAACATACGCTCTTAGAACAGAAACAGAACAGTATTTTATTAAAATATAAAAACATGTGCATGTGAACTCTTAAGAGATCACTTGTACAGAAACAGTTGTACATATTTTGTATCATCAAAGGAGTAAGCATGTTGCTGCCTACATAGAAAAATGTGCAAACGAGAAAACAACAAATATGCTCAATGCATACTTCTATTTTTTGTACATTTCTTTTATAAATGTCCATTTTATTTGGACATAATGTTGGGCTTGAGAACGGCCCTTCCACAGAACAATTAAATATATTCTATCTGAACAACTACGTCATTTATAACAATTATTAAACTTCATTTTTACAGTTGTGTATTTTGAACTCACTGAACTGGACAGTAACTGAATTAGGGCAGGACAAGTGAGATGGTGGGTTCATGCCCTGGCCTTTCTTTGGAGACATCGTTTGATGAAAGCCTTCTCGTCCCATTGGTTGGGGGGAAGCATTTGGCTGCCGTTGTGGACACAAAGGACGGTCATCTCGTCAGCGTACTGAAGATTCTGCAGCAGCTGAAGACAAACACCGCACAAGCAAAAGTTCAGGACATTGAAGGGCGCAAACTCTCATGGGTCACATAACACAGCAGATTCACACAAAGCATTTTACACTCGCATTAACTGATTTTCTTTTACCACTTGGGGGCAGCAGAAACAAGCTGAGAACACAATACTGACGTACTGTATCATCACCTTTTACGTTCATATACTGTTTATAGCCAACATGTTAGCAAACAGCTGCTTATTTAAATGTTCATTGTACGATATCTAGAGCATTAATATAGCAGCAAACAACTATTTGCTATGTAAAGAACCATCTGAACACACTCAGAAGGTACAAACACTCACTTTGGGTGTTATGAAGAAGTACTGGGAAGTTGTCTCTTTGCAGGCCGTGCGGACCACGATGTCAAAGACTCTTCTCTCATTTACAGGATCCATTCCCTGCACAAGAGAGAGATCAGTCTCAGTCAAATCCACAACTGGTGACTACTAACTCTTGCATTAAATGCTTGTTGGCTTGCAAGTGAGTGAAAAAAGCAATCAATTATTCACAGTTACAATGTTTTTATAAAATTCTTGTTAAAATATTAAACTCCTTGAACACAGGAGGAGTATATCAACTCCATGTGTCTGTGTTAATGTTTTGTTTTGTATGTACAGAAAAAGTGACAAATTAGCTGTTTTGCTAACAAATGATATTATTAAAGAGAAAGCTCACTTTGTTAAATCATTAAGAAACATCTTCAGAGGACAGAACAAACCGTTATGAAATGTGATTCATGCATGATCTCAGTACCACGGGCTGTGAAACCAGGGGTTCATTTTTGGTGCAGTTTGAACCCACTAGAGCACCACTACATGGCCACTTATAAAGCACTTTACATTTTGGCTCATGAATCCTAAAATGTGAGACAAAGAAGCTAAATCCCCTTTTCCTGGAGTCAAGTAAGTCACGCTTCTTTTGCAGTTCATATTCTCACTAAAGAAAAGCTGTTGTGACTGCATGTGTGTGTGTGTGTGTGTGTGTGTGTGTGTGTGTTTATGTGTGTGTGTGTGTGTGTGTGTGAGAGAGCACTACCTGGTTGATCTCGTCCACCACTCTGAAGGGACAGCGGTTGAGCTCCTGCAGGGCCATGAGGTAGAGCATTGTGGAGACGCTGCGCTCTCCTCCGCTCTGATGGTAGGCCGTCAGCTCGTGGAGCTGAGTGCTGCTGTGGAACTTCACCCGAATTCGGATCCCATACTTGTCATACTCCTCCTGCAACGAGAGACGGCATTTAATGGGGGAATAATTAAAATTCTTCTTGCCTGAACCAAAATAAAGACCATAAGATCTATTAGAGCTTGACTGGATTTACAAATGAGCAATCCTCAAAAGCTTACGTGAATTAAAGGAAACAACCACTGGAATCGTTCTTTAACCCTGAGATGTCAGTGTGTGTGTGTGTGTGTGTGTGTGTGTGTGTGTGTGTGTGTGTGTGTGTGTGTGTGTGTGTGTGTGTGTGTGTGTGTGCTGTTTTCTGTGCGTCAGCATTTACCTCATTCTCTGAGTGCAGATCAACCTCTCCTGCACACTGCATGGAGCGGAAGAAATCACTGAACTTGCCATTAATCTGTTCCACCAGCTGCTTCAGCGGGTTCAGCCAGCGCTCCTTAGCCTGTGAAGACACACACAGAAATCACTATACACACACTTATATACAGGATGGCCACATATGCTGTCATAAAAGAAATCACAGACTGAACCGTATTTCTTTACATAAATAATCCCACTGCGGTGACATAACATGTACCTCTGATATGTTCTGTCGGTAGGTGTTGAGGGCGTTGGTCTTCTCTTCCAGCTCTTTGTCCAGATGTTTGATCTCCTGCTCTCTCCTGTTGTACTCATCAACAACCTTCAAAGAGAAGAAGAGAATTAAAATGTAACACTGTATTCAGACTCACGATTTCTGGTCAAATAAGTAAGAAAGCCAACAATAAATCAATTGCTAAGAATGAATGAATGAATGAATGAATGAATGAATGAATGAATGAATGAATGAATGAATGAATGAATGAATAAATAAATAAATAAATAGGGCTGTAAATTAATCGCACATTTTTTTATCTGATCAAAGTGTACCTTAAAAGGGAGATTTGTCAAGTAATAATACTCTTATCAACATGGGAGTGGACAAATATGCTTGCTTTATGCAAATGTATGTATATATTTATTACTGGTAATCAATTAACAACACAAACAATGACAAATATTGTCCAGAAACCCTCACAGGTACTGCATTTAGCAAAAAAAATATGCTCAAATCATCTGTAGAGATTAAATAACTTCAGCTCTCTTACACTTTCACTGAGGCCAGTGAAGCACTCCGCTCTCGAACGCTCCTCGTTCAGCATGGCATCGATCTCGTCCAGCGTGTCGGGCAGTTTGCTGAAAGCCTGCATTAACAAAAACAAGAACCATGAATATTTTACAAACTAATATTAATCATATTTTGTGTTCAAAAGGCCTCCTCAGCAGTGACTGGACCACATGATAAAGATAATATTCCATAGAAAGCGATGAGGCTCGTTCCACTCAGCGATATAATAAAAACTAACATTACGTAGGTCTTCGGGTAATGACTGGTCAGGTTGCATCCTGCAGATCGTCTTTGCTCTCTTCAACAGGCCTTTGCATTGTTCTGTCAGCTGGACCTTCCTCTGCTCCAGGCGGCTGCATTTTTGCTGCAAGAAAACGTGCAGTTAGAAGATGCCAGCGATACAGAACGAGGAGTAGATCATGAAACACAGCAGTTTATAACAGCAGGACAGATACATATAAAGGTGTAATTGAAACACTTACCTCAGTGGTCTTGAGTTCAGAGGCGCCATCTCTACAATCGTTCTCCAGCTTGTTCTTCTCAGCCGTCAGCCCCACCGTCTCCAACGCCAGGTACACCTTCTCCATAGTCAGCTTGGATCTCAGCTACAGACAACAGAGAGACGAGGGAACACGGAGAGGCATAAGGAGCGTCAGACATTCAAAGACATAAAATGGGCAGAGAAATATAATGAGGACTTTTAAAGCAAAAACAATCAAAACATGAAAAAAAGGAGGTATCCATAAAAATATATCACAACATCAGAAATGATTTTTCTCACTGTTTAATTAATTAAATAATAAAGTCCCCTTGCCACAGTTGTCGCCGGTGCAGAGGCATAAAAATCTAAATGTTATCCAACCACAGCTATTAAATGCAAAGCAGTCATATACAGCTCATTAGTTCTAAGAGCACTGATCCATACCTTCATTTGGGCCATGAACACCGTGACTATGGTCACCTTCTGGGAATTGACAGCTGCAACTTTCTCTTTAGTGTCCTCTTCAATCTTCTGCAGGTCAATAACACTCTGCTCCATCTGCCTCAGACTAAACACATGAAATAAGACTAATTTGAATATATTTGCATTAACCAAACTAACACATCTCTCATATATGCCAACATATTACAAGATACAGAGGGAAACGCTCTGTGCCTGTTGGGCCTTCTGACTACTTAAGACAGACTTGCCTGTCCTGCTTGGTGCTGATCTTCTGCTCCAGTTGTCTCTTTTTGCCCTTTACTTCAGAGAGATGCTTCTTCTCTGCCAACAGTTCATTGTCACGGCGATCCAGTGTGGCGGCTTCCGCCTGCAGGACCTTCAACCGCTCATCGATGTCTCGTAACTTCAACTCACAGGCCTAATCACAGTGGGGGTGAACAGTTAAACTCTAACATATTGAGATGTCTCAAGGTATATTAATAGGAGTACCAGACACTAGATTTATGAAATGTTAGAGTTTAAAATAAAAGGGTCAGGGCTATGCTTCTTGTGTCTCTCCCTTACCCTCATCTGCTGCTCCAGCTGTCGTTTCTCTTCGGCGTCCACAGTGATGGTGAGGTACTGGGAAGGGTGCACTGCGGAGTTACTGGTGCTGATCTTGTTGGAGTAATGGGACCTCTTCAATTGGTACCTCTCATCTGTTGTGTATAACACCCTGAGGTAGGGCTCCTCAATCACCTGTGAGAAAGAAAAATGATAAGACAAAGCTAAAGGTCAGCAGACACACCTTTTTAATAAAAGAATAACACAACATGTGAAGTTAAACACTACGAACTCCGAGCAGGTTCTCTGAACTTCAACGGTCCAGCTGGGAAATAACAAGAGAAAAATATACGACTGAAAGGCACTTGGTCAAAATAAATGATTTAATGGGCCAATTATATGATTTTAATGGGTGGTGCCTTTTAACAGACCTCAGTGACATATCCAGTCTTAACCTACAATATTTATCATGACATCTGACCTTTCACTTCAACACAGAGGCTGAATTTTAAATTGCATTCACTTCCCTAAAACTCTGCTGTTGTGCTGTGAGAGAACTTGAATATTGTGGGAAGAGGAACGTACCGTTTTAATCATGGATTTAGTTTGCTCATTGCCCACAGGAACGTCATGCACCTTGTACTGGTGACAGAGGTAACTCATCACCTCATCAGGGGCGTCGAACATCTCACGGAGGTAGGTGAAAAACCCAAAACGCCTACAAATAAGCAAGAAAATTAAACATAACAAAGTACATATAAAAGCTTAAAAAGTAATGGTCACAGACAACAATCATTTTCTCTCACCTCAGGGACTCAATACTTTTCGATGGCTGCCGCCTTGAACACGACTCCTCCGGAGCAGAAATGGAGTTCACCTTCAAGTTCATCTTGTCACGGACCTAAGCGTCGGGACAGATCGAACAAAATGTCTCATTTAAGAGGGCAATAACTGGATGTCACACACAAAGTTAGGATTTGTCTGACAATTTGCACTCAGAATCAACATGACAATCATAATCTGCACCGGCCGCCTGACCTCAATCATGAACCTCTCCATGTCGTCTTTTCTCTGGAAGACAAACGCCCGCAGGTCGTGGAATGAGATGTGGGTCTCCACGAACTTGGCAAAGCGATGATCTTTCACATTGATCTGAGGAATGAGGAGAGGATTAGCACGTAGGCTATGCTATTGATACAAAAAGCATCACAATAAGGACTGCTGTCAAATCAACAACATTTGTGAAAAATCACACTTTATTAAATGTTTATATTCTGCTTATAAATGTTAAAATAAAGTGTTATCCACATGGTTGACTGGGACTCACCACCAGCATCATGGGCTCATGGACGTTTCCACCAAAGAGTTCTCTGTTCTGTCTGAGCCACTGGAGGGCGGCGTGCGTGTCCTTGTGGCGTCCTCGCAGCTTCTCCTCTTTGGCGTTCATCATGTTGTTCATGTCATTGAGCTTCCTCACCAACACTGGCAATTACAATAAACACAATCTACATGAACCACATTCTGTGACTTTGAACTTTTACACCGTCTTTGACGGACACTGGTACGAATGTTAGCAGCATCTTGTGTTAAATAATTACAGCTTTGTTTATGTAAAGTTAATAGTTTGTGGGAAACTCTCACTTCTGGACTCAGCGTTGATGTTGTCCTTCTCCCTGCGTAGGTCGGCCTTCTCTCCGTCGATCTTGGCCCTCTCCTCTCGGATGGTCCTCAGCTCGATGTTGACGGCGTTGATCCGTGGCGTCACATCGGGTTGGTCGCCAACTTTGGCGAGCTCTGCCTTCAAGTCGTCAATGGTCCGTCTGGTGTTGCTGATTCGCTTCTGGTGGTCTTCCTCTTCCATCTGCTTCAGCCTTTGTGTTTGTTTAATATCTTCAATCTGTAGAGAAGAACAGGGAGAGTTATCATTCATTATTACACGGCTTTGTTGAATACTCGATTCTGTTTGGTCAATCACGGCATTCTGCGGTCTGTTATTGCTTTATAGCAGACCATTGCTATGTATAACAGATCGTTGCTATGGGCGCAGTTCTGACGTCAGACTCTGGAGGACCATTTCTGTGTCAAATTATTGATTTCTTAAGTAAGTAGCTGTGTAACAAGCGGGATAATGTACAGTTAGTGGGTCATTGTTGTGAAATAAACCATTGCCCTGTCAGGATTGATTTCACAACAATGACTGGCTCGCTGTAGATTATCTCTTACTTATGAGTAAGTTTTAGTTTAAGTTTTCCTCCTCTTTCCGCGCCTCACCTCTTTGTGTTTTCGGTCCAACTGGTCTTGTTTCTGTTTGCACTTCAGAGAGGCTTCTTTGATGGTGGCAGTCTGAAAAACAACCCGCTCACAGCTATCATCATGATAATATCACAGACATTACATTCCAGTATTCATTGTACTATAGAAAAACATCAAAAATCCTAGCCCCTCATTTTAATGACGACATTAAGCCTACTTTCAAAAGGTGTATAATTAAGTTTAATTACTCCTGCTTCACATTCAGCGAAGATGTATTTAAGAAATAAACCCACGCTATATCCTAAATTGCTGGCGGGATTCTCAAGGGTGCTGCTCAAAAAATGTCTTCACATTTTTATTATGCGTTTCTGTGGGCAACATAATGCTCTGATTCATTTATAATGTGCTTATAATTCATGTGAAATCCTTGTGGATGCCATAAGAGGCTCTCCATAAAATCATTCAAGTGCACTTGATGGATCAGTGAGAGCTAATGGCTAGACCTCTCAGCTACATAGACACACACAGATCACAAGTACTAGATAGAATTAAAGTAATCTACAAAAAATAACAAATCATCACCAGCGGTCACACTGTAGACCTAACAGAGAGTAATTGCTTTTTCACCTTGGCCTTTATTTGAGCCTCAGTGGGCTTCAGCTGGTTGTCAATCAGCTGGATCTTCCTCAGCATGGGCGCCTGGGCCTGCTTAAGGGCAGAGAGCTGCCTTTTGGCCTCGTCTCGCTCCTTCTTCGCGCCCTCCAGCTCCTTGCGGGTGGTCTCGTACTCCTAGAATCAGACAGAAAGAACCAGAGCTAACAAAAGAATTCAGTTTTACTGCACACTGTGTTTATTTGTCTCTCCCTCTCGTACAGTGTTTCATTCCCACCACTCACCACCCATGGTTTCTTCTTCTCAAGCAACTCAATCACGTCCAGATGCCTCTTCTTTTCGTAGTAACGGTTCACGTCATGTTTGTTCCTCTCGTTCCTCTGCTTGGCCTTCTCCAGGAAACTGGACTTCTCCTTCACAATGTTCTAAAGGGAAACAAACCATCAACAACACTGAAAAACCCAGAAGAGCCTGAGGTCTGCAATGCTGCCCTCACAGCTTCGACAACTATGTTTACCTCCAGTTCTCGTTCTCTGTTGCGGAAGTTTTTGAGCTCACAGTGGTACTCGTACATCTCTGGTGGTCCCACCGACTTCTCTGTTGCCTCCAGCAACTCAATTTTGGACATCTTGGCAAACTCTCCCACTTTTTCCTGTCGGGACAAACCAACCACATCAACGGAGAAACAAAGAGTGAACTGTTATTGGAGGTGACATTTAAGGCAAGTTAGAATTATTGAAGTAAGGATTTGTATGAATAAAATAAAAGGTTATGTGTCTTCCACGTCAGCACACTGACACACTTGATTGAATACTGAAAGCTACATTTGAAAAACAGAAAAAATTATCAGCTATCATTAAGTAAGGCATAATGTACAGCGAGCTGGAGGGGTCTTGCATCGCCCTCACTGGGTTTATGAAAAAACTGTCATGGCCATTTTCAAAGGGGTCCCCTGACCTCTGAGCTCAAGATATGTGAATGAAAATGTTATACGGTCTGTTATACATAGCAACGGTCTGCTATAAAGAAATAACAGACCGTAGAATGTCGTGTTTGACCAATCAGAATTGAGTATTCAACAAAGCCGTATAATAAGAAATATTTAGATTACAAACCAGGTACCATTCACACAAGTGATGCCTGCACTGTGTAAATACCCCACAATGTGAAAGCACCAATTAAAGAAATTGAAAATTTCAGCAGCTGTTACTCTAAATGATACAAACATACCTGAGGCAGAAACTGACAGAGGTTGCTGACTTGGATACGCAGCGCCTTGACTTCTTCTTCCACTGCTTTCTGGTTGCAGTGTCTTCCATTCAGCATCCACAGCGACTGATTGTTCTCCACATGGATCTCTCTGTTGATCACGACATTACCACCGGTCTTGTACCTAGAGTAACAACAAAGAGTATAGAGTCTGCAATCAGATACATGTCGGAAAAAACACATATTATAATTATTCCTAAATCATTAAATGGCTGTAACAACATTAATGTTGAACTGTCTGTATTTCTAAAATGCTGTGTTTTGTTAACAAATGCACAAATGTATTTCATCTAATAGCTTGCTATTAGTAAAGTAACAGTGTGTGTCTGCAAACTTTTTCACAAAACTTACAGTTCAATCTCAATAAATCCTTTATGGCACCCGCGTTTGACATAGAGCCCAACCTGCAGAAAAAAAATTACAAATAGTTTTAATAATAATCTTCAGAATTAATTTATTTGTCAGATAAAATAACTAACTGTATAATAATTTGACTGACACTGGTTCTGGGATTTGAGACAAACCATCACATGCAGTATAAAAGGACAATGAAAGGCATTCAAATAACAGTCCTTATCACCAACTTCATGCTGTTGCCATCAACTGAAAACCTATAATCTATTAACCTTATATCATGCATTGTATTTATCCACTGGTCTTTTGGAAAGAAATCAAGGCCTGATCAAGCGGCTGTGTCAGTCTGTTGTTTACCTTGTCGCCTCTGCCCAGGATACCGGTCTTGCCAGCCAGACCCAGACAGATGGCACACACAATGCTGGACTTGCCAGTTCCATTGGCTCCAACAATCATGTTCAGATTAGGTCCAGGATGCACCACAGAGTAATCGTAGGTCCTGTTAGAGTACAAGGGAGATATTTATATTCATATTATATCAGAGAGCACTAGCAGGAGTACCATTTCATACAGTAAATACCATAAACAAGTATGGCGTTCATGTACTAACTAAATTGATCATGAGACAAGATGCATCGGGATCTGGGTGGTTTACAATTCCACATTCCACGTAGCATATCAAGACCATGCTAACGAGAGGTGCAATAAAAAGGGTCATGTTACGACGACTAGGACCCGTTTAGTATCTGTTTAGGCAGGGAGACTAAGCACTTAAAACTAGGGCCAAAATCTTCTATCCTGATTAGGTAATTCCATATCTCGATATGTATCACAATATAGCATGTTTTCTCGTAATTCAATAAATAGTTTATATGAAATAACCATCTGTGTGAATTAAATACTTGACAAATGAAAAGTACTTTCTCATTGTATTAATAACTTTTGTGCAAAATGAACATAACAGTATCAAGTGAAATTATAGAGAAAAAAATATAAATAGATATGTCCAGCTAGACACTATGTTTACATGCACACCACGGTATTCCCATAAGATGAATTCTTGGGTGTAGGTACGCAGGAGTTGAACAATAAAGCTGAATGAATGAAGAAAATCTTGCACACTGGAAAACACTACTTACAATTTATATTAACCAACATTTGGGCTCCAAGTGGACCTTCGCACATTATAATTTCTCCATTATTATGCAGAGAATCCTGTCCTGAGCTGTATGCACTATTGCATTCTGGGCAATGGAGCTTAAAGTTTGGAGAAGCTTTTTACTGGAAGGTTTACCGTAATGTAAAGTGTGATGTCAAAACAAAACTGCAATCTTTGAATGACACTGACTGAGATGAGAAATTTTAGTTTGTATGTGCTTGTTATTATCAATTTAGACATCGTAATGGTGTACAATGATATCTCGATTTATGATTTCATCACAATATGTTTCCACTAAAAGATGGTAAATTATTATATAGAATAGGGATGCAACGTCACCAATACCAGATCAGATATCGGGTCGATAACGACACCGATACCAGATCAGATATCAGGTTGATACTGACTCAAGTAGCTGCATCGGGTATGTGACAATGGGGCCGATCTATTCAATGTTTATATACTAAATACATTATATACTTGACTTTTAATTCCTGTTTAAATTTGGACCAATTTGTTGCTGCATTACAAAAAGGTTTACACTTAAATTGTAAGAAGATTTAGAAGACTTTTTTACCAAGTTGCTGGAGCGCATTTACTATTTTAATAATAAATAACAAATTCAATAAAAATATCTAGGTGTTTATCCATTACATTTTGTTCTACAATGTTAAGAAAGCAATGTTTAAGTCCAGCCTATGTTACACATGATGCCAGTCACTTCCACACAGTGAGGCTTACAGTTCATTAAGTAAACACCTGTATTGGATCGGCACCTGGTATCGGTATTCGGATCAGTGCATCCCTGAGTTAAAATTATTGGCCAGCTCTACTTAAATCACAGACAATCCTTCAAAGTTTAGGACCTGGTCGTCTGGTTGTACTAGTTAAAGCTTTTTGACAGCCAACACCCAGCATGCTGCAGCCTCCAAGAGTAACACCTGTTTGTTGATCCTCACCTCCCAACTTTATGGTCATATTGGAAGCTGTAGTTTGTGGTCTTGTTGAAGTGTATTACACTAATAATAGGTGCATAAAAACTGAACGCTTCTTCTGCATGTTTAGTTGTGACTCTGGGGGACACTAAGCAGACCTGATCCAGATGAACCTGAGAGGTCTGGATGGTTCAGAACATAGCAGAAGATCAGAAATGTATTTTGGCCCTAAACTATTTAGTGCTGTAAACAAGCAGCAGTATTTTGAAATCAAATCAAGACCTAACTTGAATGTGTTCCTTTAAATCTTTAATTGTAACTTTAAATATATGGTTTTGGACTTGATAATGTGTCTTACAGTGACAGATTTACATAATAACAGTCGTGGAACAACTGGCACGTCGCTGGTTTCTAGCAGCTTTATCTCAGTGGGACTTTTTGTTGATGTTTATATACATCAAAGCATCCTGATACAAAGCCAGGTAGGGCTAACATGTTAGCATGTATGCTAGCTGATGATATAGCTAGCCCAGTTGTTATCATCCAGGTATTAGTGATGTTCCAGCAGGCTGTTGGCAGTTAAAGCCGTTGGTCTGCGTTGTAAACTGACAGCGGAGAAGTTAGTTAGTAACTTACAGGAAGTTTTTCATGGTGAGGCGGAGTATGGATCCCTCCACGAAACGACTGACAGCTCCGGTTCCGTCGGGCTGACTGTCGGTGAGCATGTTCGCTACGCTGTTAAAAGTCTGAGAGCCGCTGTTAGCGTGACTTTTTCGCCGTTTTTTACCAGGTGCCGCCATGGTGGTGGTGAGTAACTAGAGAGAGAGCTTCCAACTGAAGGAACCACCGGAACCTCACGTGAACGTTCGGTTAGTTCTCCCCTCGCGCGCTTCGCCTAGTCTTCACTGAGAGCTGATTGGACAAAAGAGGTCACGTGTATACACAAAGAGTTACGTCATCGTCAAAGCTAACGTTAATTATCGCGAGACACAACGCACAGACAGACTGATGAAGCCTCTCTCTCTTCTTTCTTTATACGTATATATCCTCCTGGGAACCGAGTAAAAAAAAGTCTTTCAATTACTTTTTTTGTGTGATTTCCTTCCTATTTGGGGGTTAAAAGAAAATCTTACAATTTAGGCTTTTTAAACTTTATTTTTTATTTTACAGCATGTCCACTCTAGTGGACTACAGGACCATTTCAGTGTGAAAAGACTAAAAAAATTAGCAGATTATGGCCTTAGAGTGATATTAAACCAAGAATACATTTAACTTGATTAAAAAAAAACACATGCCATAACACTGGAAAGCCCATGATGTCCTCTTTACAATACACCAGGGGTTGATAGAGTAAGTCAAAAGAGTAAAAGGATATGCATGTGGACAAAATGTCCACTACAGAGGATACATGTCAATGGGCTGAGTCACAGGAGGATATAATACTTTATTTCAAAAGTTCAATACAATAAATTGAAATATTACATTTGGTTCTTTATTCAAATAGTTCTTTGATAAAGCTACTCAAAGCTATTGTAATCTGTCTGTTTCTTTTTATTTATGTGGATCTTCCCCATTCAATAAAACCAATTGCACAATGAAAATAAAATATTTCTTTATACTGTAGCTGTTTCATTCTTCTCCTTTAATTCTTTAGGTCCATCCAGAATATTGTTTGTATATAAACTGGGGGGAAAAAAGTTCAGAAACTTATGTTTGGTGGATTATTTCTCTGTTGTTACAATGCTAATTGGCATTATATTTTACATCGTTGGAAAGCCTTTTCAATTTACCTTCACAATGATGTCCAACTTGTAAGGATCATGCATTTGTGGGATGAGCAGCACAGCTGATTATGTGTGGAGCACCCAAAAAATGTTTTGCAAAATGCTCTGCCAATGGTAAACAGTGTATTCTCCTGTTGATATTGACTCTTGTTTTGAGTTGTTTGATGGGTTGGATGATTGAACTCTATCAGTAACAAGGAACAAACAAGACTTATTGACAAGTTTACACTTTATTCATTTAATACACTGTCAGGAGCCTCAGTAGCCAGCATGGTTTCTTCACAGCCAGTATGGACATTACAGCACTCAATAATACTGTATAAATGTATATAGGGATGTGAGCATTACTTTACTCAGACTTGGAAAAAATGTGAATCTACCCTTTAAACAGGTGAAAACACAGACTAGGAAGTAACCATGGCAACTATGCCTGTACTGTAGGCCTATGATTTAGGATGGTTTTCACTTAATTAAAGCACTAATCTTATGATGACTAGTCTGGGATGACCATACTTAACTGTTAGAGTTCTTTATAGACCTAAAATACGGTTACTTTTCACATTTAAGTGCTTGTAAAAGTTTGGTTAATCCAAGCGAAGAAGAGAAACTGGCGAGTCCGACATTGTTTTGGAACACCTGGAAGCAGCGTCTCGGTCGAGGGCCCTAAAAACGATCAAGGCCTATGATCTATGATGGTTTTCACTCTTTTAAAGCACTAAGCTTATGATGACTAGTCTAAGATGACCGTATTTAACTTTTACAGTTCTTTATATACCTAAATGTACGGTTACTTTCCACGTTTGAGTGCCTGTAAAAGTTTGGTTAGAGAGAAGCTGCCGAGTCCGACATTGTGTGGGAACACTTGAAAGCAGCGTCTTGGTCGCGGTGCTCTAATAAAACGATCAAGTTAGTAGATCAATGACCGTCCAGGAACCCTTATTGCTTCTCGGTTGTGGTTAGATCAGAATCGCTTCTATACTCATTGTCCATTGTGAAGCTTGAGATGAAACCCAAACTCCACCAGAACTAGTATATCTGATCAAATCATCACCTCTATCCACAACACGAAGCGTGGAGGCCCTGCAGGTTATCATCTCGCTGCTGCTCATCGCCTCGGAGGCTACAGAGCGCGTTTTACTATCATCTCCGATCAGCGCAGAGCCACACTCTGACCAGATCAAATAAGATCACTGTGTAGGTTTTTATAGAAAGAAATAAACACTCAAACACGCAAACAAACACGCCACATTCACTCATTCAAACACTCTCTCACCACACACGCCGCCATTTACGCAAGAGCATTCAAACTATGAAGCAGGAAGAACTTCCGGGTCGTATTTAAAGCTAAAAGCCGCAAGGAATTATGGGACATTGAAAGCAGGATCATTGCATTGTATACTGACCTCATGTGGCCATTCATGGAGAAGACAGCTCATTCTTTCTCTGTTTTACTTAATATTTCTGGCATTAAATGAAGGAATTGCAGTTTTTACAATTAAGTAAGTATATATATGAACAAAGAAAAAAATTCAACAGCTTTGTAGCAATCAATAAGATTCAAGATTCAAGATTCAAACCCTTTATTGTCATTGTGTAGCACAACGAAATTAGATTGTGACAATCCCATAGGTGCTAATGAGAAAATAATACAATAAAAAAAGAGATAGTGCAGTGTAAATATTATAAATATAAAAGATAATACAATATAAAATATAAAAATACAATATGTGTATTGATGAGATGACAGCTTTGCCAGATGACAGTTTAGCCAGATTATTGCACAAAGTGTCCGTCAGATAATTATATAATTATTGCACAGCATCAGATAATTATTGCACAGAGTGATCAGCATATGTTATTGCACATATCCGTAACAGTAGATTTACAGTATTTACATTGCACAAAATACTATAATACTATACAATAGTAAAAACAGAGTATAAAAAATAATAATAATCCAAGTATTAATGTAAGCAAGCCTATATGAAGTAATATAAAAGAAGGATTGATGTGTAAGTGTAGTAAAAAAAGAAACAAAAAAACACACACAAAGCAAAACATGATATTACAATTAAATTATATTTGTAGGACTTTTCTGCTGATATTAGGAGATATAAATAAATTTAAAAAAATCCCAATAGAATAAGACATATTAGGGCATATTTGTGAGATTAATCACATTCAAAGAAATCTGAATTTAAAGTATTCACTACACAGTTGAAACAGTGGCTTTAACAACACAAATGTGAACATTTAATGAGTTTTGAATGAATCAACTGGTCATATACATGCACATACACACTTTAGCACCTACTATTATTGTTAGTGCAGTCTGTTTTGTCTGCTCTGTTGTTTTTATCCCGAGTCAGTTTAATCCATTTGTTTGTTTAGTTGGTTTAACCCTTAAAAAGTAGCTTCAGCTTTAGCTGGACAGCTAATGTATTTTTATGTGTATAGGGCCTATATACATTACATCTGTTGCATTTCTTTTACCGATGCAACATTTACCTGTATTGTGTCCTTAAATTTACAAGTAAAGAAGCATACATACATAAACAAATACAGATAGACCTATGAGAAACAGAGATTTGAAAATGTTGATTATGCAAAGTTTCGATTATTTCCATCTCAATGTAAAGAATGATTTCAAATATAGCAAATACAAAACCATAAACTGCAAGTAATTGTTATACTGTATGTCTCCGAGCAATAAGAAACAATGAATATAGAGTGAAAAATTTCCTGAAAGCCTTTGTTGTTGGAGTCAACCTGTAATAGGGCCGTGTCAGGCCAGTTTTAAGCTGCATTTGTGTCTGCAGCAATTACCTAATCTAGTGTCCTGTGCCCTGTGGGGGTTGTGAGGTAATCTTGAATAGCGTAATAAGATTTCAGTGTCTACTACCACTATTGACTACTGACTAGGTGGCACGTTGAGTCCCTCATCAGCAGCAATATGTTTGACCTGGATGCAGCAAAGAAACAGACAAAGCAGAGACCATGTGAGGAGGTGTGATTCTTTTAACAATGGACTAAAACAAGGAACACTGTTACTGGACAGAAACAGTGGACCTCCACCATCCTGCCATGGAGGCGTCGACTCCAAGAAAAGTGAGTTGTTTTCTTTACTCTTGTCTAGTGAGTGAGAGGTCAAAGTTTGGTCTGGTCTGGTGGCCATCTGTCAGACCTTTAGTTGACTTCTGTCAGGCTGTAAGTGAGTTTACAGTCATCGTTTATTTTCAATATGTCCAACAGACTTTACATCCCTCTCCATATTATGTAGATTTTTGTATAAAGCATGTTATTGTTATTCTATGTTTACATTTTGTATTTTTTAAACTAGTCGTAGTAGTCTTGTATATCTATAGTTTATTCTAATATATTCTTTACATTGTGTAGATCGTTATCTTTAGTGTTGATATGTATATTTACTGTTCCTGTACATTATCTGGATAACCTGCTGCTATAACACAAGAATTTTCCAATTTGGGATCAATTAAGTACATCTATCTATCTATCTATCTATCTAGATTAAGATGATAAAGATTATTGAATTAGATGCCCAGCAACGTTACAGTCCATTCATTTATGAAACTGCTATTGTTCAATCATCAAAGTTTTTTATCCATATTAAAAACTATCAAACACAAGACTTATACTCATGAGTGTTTTGCTGCTTTATATGTTTACTTATATACTCCTTACTTCAGAAAATGCAGCGTGTAAACATGTGACTTATCGCCATCGTCATATGAAAAACAAATAGTTGTTTTAGCAGTTTGCATGTTCCAGTGTATGTACAAAAACACACACACACATTGATGTTTCTGAAGGTAAAATGATCTCAGAGAGTCAGCTGGTGATAATACAATTAAGAGCGTCTGTTTTAGAGACAAATAAGAGATTAGGTGGAGTGATTTTGCTGGAATCCATCCCAGAACCTGCAGGCTCGGGCTGGAACAATGGCTTCCATCAGGCCAGACACCCGTCAGGTTATCTGTCAGCTCAAACTCTCTGCAGGAGCCAGAGGAGGGACCGGATCTGGAGGCTTATGTCTGTGACAGGAACAGCAAAAGGCACGATCCCAAATACAGATCTGAGCTCCAACAATCCCAGAGGCAGAGCTCAGGGAGCTCATGGTCAGCTGGAGGGCAGCTTATAATGGAAATATGCTTGACTTTAGTTACAGCAGCATCTACCATCTGCTCAATATGATCTGGTTTCAGTGGGTGTGGCAGAGATATCTGTCCGATCGTGTTACAGTACGGCAGGTTTTCATTCCGTGTTGTTATGTTATATGTGTAATAAGTGCAGATATTTACATTATTTTAATTACTGTCTGAACTTTGGTAATGTTTTGCCATAGACGGTCACTGTCTGGCCATCACTGACGGAGCTGTTATATCACCTTCGTGCTACAAGTCAACACAGCTCACCTGCTTAAGCAGCCCAGCAGGCTTCGTCCCCTCCTGCTCTCACAGTATCTAATTATACCTTCTGTCCAATCAAACCACCATCAAAATAAAGATGTTTATATACATCAGAGTTAACATGACTGGCTCAGCTAGCCGCTGTGAAACAATTTACTAACAGGGTGTCTCTTTTTTTTTTTTATTCTTTCACACTTTTTAAGCAACAGAAACCAGCATACGGACACCACAAAAAAGGTATCTTCTACAATTCTACAATTTCATTTAGCAGACCCTTTCGTCCAAAGCGACATACTTCTGAGAGATATCTTAATGCACAAATGCTGAATAGAAACATCACAACTCAAATGGTACCAATCACATATTTGATTGATTCATCTATTTGCTTAATCAGATAGATGAATCAATCAAATCTATTTGAATGATAGATTGATTGGTCTATCAATCAAATATTTGATTAATAGATTAGGAATTGTTTGATAGAATTGGTTTTACGTACCTGACAGATTGTTCAAATTGTTATTCAAATGTTTTTTTCCTGTCTTTAATTAGTTTATCTAACTACTTTGTGACTGAAACCTCACAATAACAACATACATGATGGCAGAAGGGATGCACCGATACGACTTTTTCAGTCTTGATACCGATAGCGATACCTGGGCTTTGGGTAGCGGCGGATACAGAGTACCGATCCGATACCAGTGTTTAATTCATAAGCTGTATGCCTCACTGTGTGGAAGTGACTGGGATCATTCTTTTAAGGGTGATACAAAAACATTGCTTTCCTAACAAGTAAATAAATCAATATACATTTACTGAATTGTTCTTTATCATTAAAATAATAAATCGTACACCAGCAACTTGGTAACAAATCTTCAAAATTAACAGGAATTACAATTCAAGTGGAAACCTTTTTAATGCAGTAACGTATTGGTCAAAACTTAAACAGGAATTAAAATTCCAGTATATAATGTATATAGTATATAAACATAGAATTGAGTTTCATAGATCGGTGCCATTTTCACCGATACCTGATCCAACTATTTGAGTCAGTATCAGCCCGATATCCGATAGGGTATCGGTATCGGTGCATGCCTAGATGGCAGTAATGTCAAACATTTTCATCCATTTAAAGATTTTATCAGAATTAGACTTCAGATCTGAGGAGTTAAAAGTCAACAGGTGGTGATATGAGTTGGTTTGTGTTCCTCAGAGACTTCAGTTGGCCGCCCCCGGCTGTGCCGTCAGTCCACAGCAGACAGCCTCAGTGACGAGGCCGTTCAGCCCAGGAAGCTGAACGGCTCCTCAGTGGAGCCACCGAGCTACCAGAACCTGCACCGGGAGCTGCTGCTCAGCCACAAACGGTATCCAACACTGAAAACACTTCCACTCTCCGATCTTGAAACAGAGCAGGGTGGACTGTGTGTGTTTGACTGTGACTGTGACTGACCATGCAGGGGGCTGCTGCTGGAAGAGAAACCGGAGCTGACGCGAGTGTTGGAGCAGCGTAGACTGGACCTGCACAGGGAGGAGGAGCTCGCTCAACGGAGGCCCTCAGATCTGGAGATGGAGCTCCGCAAGAGGCAACAGAAGATGCAAGAGGTCAGAAGAAGCACATAACAAATAGCTGAGAGGCATTCATGAAATAATAAAGGAAGTATAAAATACAAATAAATTCAAACACACAGGGGTTGTTGTTAGGTTTTGAGCATGGAGGGATTCTAAGGGCCAATACCAGCAGTTAGTAGTGGAAGGTCACTCAGCTCAGTACCCCTTTACGAGGGGTACGACCCCTAAAGACTGGAAACCAACAACTAACTGTATATACTGTAAAATAGTAAATAGCAACATCTCTCATGTTTGCGTTCAAATACTGTTTCAACAATGGTGCTTTAAAGGGGACTTATTGTGCTTATTTTCAAGTGCATTCTTGTATTTTAGGTTTACAACATGTTTACAGGCTGTGCTGTTTGAGATCCTGCTGGTCCTGATTGGTCAGCTGGCCACTATGTGGTGATTGATCACCCAAACTAAACTGTTCGGACTCCGCTCCAGCTCGACTAGCTTTGTTTGAGAGGGTACCAAACTCGCCGTTATCCAAATGTGTTACTTAGTGACATCACCACGTTACGGAAGAAAAGACAAGACTTCAAGCAAGGGGTTTCCAGGCAGTTCAGGCGCAGTGTTTCTTTGGGGGAGAGTAACTCCCTTTGGGCTGGACTTTATAACTTTGCAGACCTTTTACATGCACAAAAAACTATATTAAAGTAAACAGTAAAGGGAAAAAGCATAAAAGCATAACAGGTCCCCTTTAAGTTTTGTTATGGTAAACTGCCGTTAGTCTGGAGTAGCTGGATGGTGGATGACACTAACTGGAGAGCTGAAGCACTGACTGGTCTTTTGTTTTTCCAGTATGAGCAGGAGGAGATCAGGCGGCAGGAGAACGAGCAGAAGATCCCGGAGTTTATCCGTGTGAAGGACAACCTGAGGCGGACACAGGCGTTTGAGCAGTGAGGTAACGAGGCTCCCATCAGCCCCTGCAGCATCTCACCATAGTGGCCCTATTTTTATGTTCTCTGTCAGCTGAGTTACATATATATATAAAAAAAATCATCACGGAGGCACCAGATCACGATACATCTCTTAGTGAATTATGAATCAGAATTTGTTCAATCGTGCATATAGCAAACACATATTTAGAAATGTCTTCTTAAAACTTTGTAACAGTGGAGGTACTCGTTTTTTATTCATAATTATGTGGATCAACATTTGTTGAAGGAAAGTGGATGGATATTTTTTATGTTTTTTATGGCCATACTATTTATTTTTTCATCTTCTCATGAGATTGTTTTGATGTTCGTTAAGTGGAAGGGCCACATCAGTCTAATTCTTTACTTCCTATAAGACCACTACTCAAGACATTTCTCAACAGAACTCTTTTGTATTAATAGAAATCCCCCACAAATGTGTGTGTTTGTGTATATGACTTTTAGTGTGCTGTGGAAATAAAGGCTTTATGGTTTGCAGAGATGTGTTGATTTGTTGGACACGACTCAAAGAAGCACTGGGGATTGATTTGCATGCAGCTCTTCTCCCCGAGGACTTCTTTCACATGGATATACGGGACTTTGTTTAATTAGCTGATCTTTTCATTCCATCACGGGACGAGAGGAGAAAGCAC
This sequence comes from Sebastiscus albofasciatus, assembly GCA_916701655.1. Lineage (NCBI taxonomy): Eukaryota > Metazoa > Chordata > Actinopteri > Perciformes > Sebastidae > Sebastiscus > Sebastiscus albofasciatus. The sequence continues at coordinate 41,047 of CAKAOI010001419.1, forward strand.
CGGCCATCTGGAGGAGGCTTTTCAAGATATATAGGCGGGGAATACCCAAGGGCCTGGTTAAGACACTGGAGACATTTGGGATAGTCGGGGAAGCCACAATAAAGTGGAAGGCAAATAAAAACAGCCTGTTTGTTATTTCAGAATCACATTTAGGTTATTTTAGTCAATGTTGAAAATGAAAACTCTCTCACAAATATAATATTATTTATTGGTAGAGGATTAAAACAGTAGTTGGTTGTCTTAATAAAAACTCAACAAATATAGGTTATGTAACCCCATTTTCAAAATATAATTAGACAGCAATGATATTTGCCTTTCACTTCTAGAAAACAACATTCTGCAGATAAAACTCACTAAAAAAAAGTTAGTTTTGAGCAATATTGCTCTCCATAGTACCTCAGGGGTACGGCATCTCGAGGACGAGCTTTATGTGAACGCGCGCTTCCCTTGCCGTTTGGACAGGGGTGTTGCTAGGGGTACACATATCTAGAGGGGGAAACTGTACTCGACACAACACCAGTACTGCATACCGGTGAGTACCGGTGTTACACCGAAATCTGTGACCGCAGGGGAGCTAGCAACATGAGGTCACCATTTCTGAGGGCTATCGTGTCATCAGAAAATATGATCCCACTTTACCTATTTTTTGCTTTTCTTTTCGAGATTTCTGAATATAACTTTTATGACTTTGAAGTTAAAATGTAAAAAAATAAATAAATAAATTAACAATTTAGTTTTGTGTGTTTTCTGTTATGTATTTATGACATATTACACAGGTAACAGTGGGGTCACATTTCCTGCAGTCACAGATTTCAATGGTCACAGATTTTGATGTAACACCAGCCCAGTTCGAGCACTGGAATAAAGTAAGAAAGAATATTAAAGGTCCCATATCGTGTTCATTTTCAGGATGTTATAATGTTAAAAAAAAACTATTTTCCTCATACTGTCAGCCTGAATATGCCTGTATTTACCCTCTGTCTGAAACGCTCCATTTTAGCGCATTTCGACGGAATTGCGACAAAATTGCAACAGAACTGCGTTGCCAGGCAACAGCTTGGGTCCATGTGTACTTCCTGTCAGCTGATGACATTCGCATACACTGCAACCAGGAATAAACTGGGACACATTTAGTATGTTTACGTTAAAAATTGTGTAATGGTCTAAATATTGTATATTTATGACATCACGAATGGGCAGAAATCCCGACAGCTTGTTTCAAATGCAGAGTTTCTGAATACGGGCTGTGTGTATTTCCCTGTGGATTGAGCATTTCAATACTTTCACAGTATTTATATAGGACTTAATCCTGCATTATAATAAAAAAACGTGAAAATCTCACTTTTTTATAATATGGGACCTTTAATAATAAAAGATCAAAATCAACAAATTAAAGTCAAATCATCCCACAGCATAAATATTCAACCTCGGTAAAAGTAGGCCAGAAATAAGCGTGTCAGCAATCAAAAGTAGGCCTACATCCCTCTGTCTCTACAGTATAATTATGTTTTAATGTATTCTTGGATGAAAGGGTGGCTCATCTTGGCCCAAACACCACACTTTGCTCTCTTTTTTCATCATCATCATGGCGGAAGGAGGATGTGAGTGCTGTCTTGTTCACCACCACCACCACCATGACACAACCACTTACTTACCAGCTGTTCTGGGTTTTACCAAAACTTGTCTCTCCCCCTGAGGCCATTCTTCTTTTGTGCGTCCTTTCAAATTAAAAGCCTCAGAGCGTGTCTGGAGAGTCAGCAGCGGCGGACGAAACCATTTTAAAAAAGAGTCCGGGGGGAGATCACCTGCACCGTTGAATTCACTTTCCCCCGTTAAAACTTACTTAAGTGAAAAAAAAAATATTTTAAAGAGTGTATTAAGAAAACAAACATTTTTAGTAAATAAAATAATACATTTAGCTAGCAAAGAAATACTTTAACAAAAATCAGCTAAGCTGTTCCCCCCTATACCGAGACAGTGGAGTTGACTGAAACAGATGTCCCAAGCGTTGCTCTCACATCTGACCAGTGAGAGTCTGAACTGCTGCTGCTGAGGATGCTGTAGAGGAGCAGATAATACTCTACAAGGTGAGTACACAACACTTTACACAGGTTAACAACATGGTATATAAAGAGTAAAGGAGCAGCAACATTAGTACAACAAGTATTAAGTTAGTTAAGTTTTACATTTTCTATGTATATAACTTTTAAAAACATGTAAAAAAGATAAACACTCACTATTTTTTGTGTTGTAAAGTAACTAAGCACAGTTACTCAAGTTCTGTACTTTAACTATAATCATGAGGTACTTTTAATTTACTTAAATTTTCTGCTTTTTTCTACTTACACCACTATAACTCATAATGTACTTTTACATCACTACATCTATTTGACAGTTATAGTTATTAGTCACTTGAAACTTAGTATGCAAAAACATACAGAAAATATGATGCATTTACTTTTGATAGTGTAAATTTAGTTGATAACACTGCACTTTTATATAAGTTTTTACATGCAGGTTTTCTATTTGGGCTGTATATAACTCCTAAAAAAACATGTAATAAAGATAAACACCCACTCTTTTTTTGTGTTGTAAAGTAACTAAGTACAGTTACTCAAGGTCTGTACTTAACTACAATCATGAGTTACTTGTAATTTACAAAACATACAGAAAGTATGAGGCATTTACTTTTGATAGTCTTCATTTTGTTGATAATACTTTTTTATTTTAGTAAGTTTTTACATGCATGATTTGAAATGGCATATTTTCAAAGTGTGATATTACCATTTTTACTAAGTAATGTGATAATCTGACAAGGATCTGAGTATTCTTCATTAAAATACTTTGTGTTAAGAAACTACTAATCAGACGAAGCAATTCTGATTGTTGAGAAAAAAAAGAAGAAAAAAAACAGCTACTATCTGGAAAAATGAGTCTCTTCAGTTTAATCGCTTTGTCAATATTGTAGGTTGCTTTCACTGATAAACAACTCTTTAGTGTATGTATGTTGGACAACAGGCTGGTTGGTTGGTGGCAGTTGTTTATGCCCAAGGCAGCAGAACAAACACCGTCCCCATCAGTCCTGCATGTTGACAGACATGCTGTGCTACTGTGGTGTTAAAGACAACACCTCTGTGTTGTTATGCCCCTGGTGTCCCCCCAGTTCTTTTTGTAAACGCTGGGTACTTGTGGGTGGAAAAAAAGAAGCCGTAACCACATCCTGCCAAGAGAGCCCAAAGAGATGACCACCGGTGTCCATTCAGAGGCCTCAGAAGTGATGACTCAGAGGGACAAGGTGTCGTGATCCCCGGTCAGCCCTTCAGCCTCTGGAGAACAATGGAGCATCTCTTCTTGCCCTCTGTATTTACGCTGTCGTTGGGCTGTGACAGAGCTGGTGTGTCTGGCCAGCATATGGCCTCCAGTGACTGGGAGCAGGCCGATATGGTGCTTCTTACCCTTAGCATTGTCTCTGCTGGAAAACTAAGACCCCTTGCACTACTCAACAGTGTTGATCTGACGAAGGGAAGAGGCTGAACGTGTTTGAGTCTTTGATACAGACTATCACAGCCTCTTGACTGTATTTTGCTGCAGTCTGTGGAGTTTCCACACTCAGCGCTGCTTCTCTTAAGACAAAGATCTGACTCCAGTGACGTACTTTGTAATACAACACTTCTTTTTTTTTCTTCTACCGCCGCTCCCCCACATTGATGCACTTTTCTTCCAGCAGCCCATATTGTGTGTGCAGAGTGGATCCATTTTGCTGAATGGATTTTGGCTTTTCACCAGACTCTGAAATAAGGCATGCTGTAAAGTCGTTTGGTTTCTTCCATAGTATCAGCATTCAGTGGAGAGCCTTAATTACAGGGTTCGAACGGGCCTCGGTCTGGTTTCAGGCATCCCGCACTGTTTCCTCGGCGAGGCCGGTCCCCATTGGTAATTCCAGGGCCGACCACAGTGGTAATGAGCGCGGCGGTGGTGGCGGCATTCCAGGAGATCGCAGCTCCAAAAGGCTCATGGGAAAGGGTGGTGGGGGAAGTTGGGGAGACAGTGAATCCACATCATGATCTCTTACCATAAACACCCACTTCCGTAGATGTTACACTGCCACGGTCTGCTGAGCGGCGATGAGGATGGGCGGGATGGTCGGCTCCCATCCCTGACACGTTCCTAGATAGTCATTGCAATTAAGCTGTTATGACTACATCAATCAAGCCGGGTGGAGACTGTGCTATCAGCAAGCCATCCCTCCAGGAAACGGACAGCCAAAAGCATTGTTTCTTGGCTCTCCATAACATTTCAACACTCTCCACGCCTCCAGGTTTTCGTGACAAATGGCATCAACGTCTTGGCAATAAGCTGCAACTTCTAGTGAGATCTACCCCGAACTCACCCACCCACTCAGCCTAGACCTCCGACCACAGACTCTTGTGAAAGTCTTCAGAGAGTTATGGGGTGTAAGTGGGTAAATCCCACATTACCCTGCCTGTCTCTGATTACCAGGCTGGATTCCTGTTCACGTCTTTAGTTTTTACATCGCTGCAACATGGAGCCATGTGTCTGAGAGTACAGCAGGCCTCAACCTTGCACAGTAAAAAACTCCTCTCACTGCAGCCTCAATAATATTAGCCAAACAACGCTGCTCCGGCCTGAAGCAGAGTTGTCAGCACATATTGCGCCCACAGCAGATTATTGAGGCCGGTTGGTGGATACAGGGCCTTTTGTTGCAGTGTTGTTTTACTGACTCGAGCAGCCTGTGCCTCATTGTGCCTACACGGCTGCTCATAGCTGCGTCAGTTCACATGAGTTGCGGTGGTGAATGGGTCATGCCCATGGGATACACAATAATATCCTGTCCTCCTGGTCGCTACAGGAAAAGGCCTGATACTCATCTCCAAACACGGAGAGTTGAGGATTATACACAGCCGCCTTAGGAACACATTCATTCAGTCTGTTTTCATGTCACCATGCCTCCCCATTATTTCACATCATTTACTTCTCGTGTGAGCTTTGTTTGCATGATATTTAGAGATGCACCGATAGCCGATCGGATATCGGGCCGACACTGACTCTAATAACTGGATCGGGTATCGGTGACAATAGGGCAGATCTGTTCAATTCAATGTTTATATACTCTATATGGCTGTCCCGAATACCATTTGTTAGGCTTCGGAGCTTCAGTGAGTAATATTCAACGGTATTCGGAGATTCGCTTTGCGGCGTGGCATTTCCATTTCCACCGTTGTAGTGCCGAACTACCGTACACACATGCCTCTACACACACAAAATATCTGTCTGAGAACAACTAATAATAATTAATGTTGAATATGAATAACTGTTAGGTTAATTGTTGACTCTAAATTGCCCATAGGTGTGAATGTGAGCGTGAATGGTTGTCTGTCTCTATGTGTCAGCCCTGCGATGGACTGGCGACCTGTCCAGGGTGTACCCCGCCTTCGCCCAATGTCGGCTGGGATCGGCTCCAGCCCCCCCCCGCGACCCCTAACGGGATAAGCGGTTGCAGATGAGAGAATGAGAGTGAGATGAATAACTAATAATGTTGTGGATTATTCCTTATTTCATGGGCTATTTTGGGATTTATACATTATTATTACATACATATATAAACAAAAGACTAAGCATTCAAATACTGACTTGGAGGTTGAATACGATGGCAACGGTCGAAGCATTCAAGTCAGACCTAATATACTATATACCTTGGTATTTCCTAAAGTTTGGAAAGCAATGTTTGAGTCAAGCCTGATACCCAAAGCCCAGGTACCGCTATCGGTATCAGGACTGAAAAAGTCGTATCTGTGCATCCCTTATGATATACTGTAAGTATAGAGACTGCTCTAGGACTCATCAAGTTCATGACCCATTATTTTATGAATGTGTGGCATTGAAGCAATAAGTGACGGCAGTAATATTCTTTAATCTTGTTGGAGCCCGTGACAAGTCTCTTGTGATCTGTCGGCCTTTTTTAGGAGAAGAGATGAAGGAGGGTGGTGGCAAACATGTGAGATCCGCAAGAAATTAATTGACCTAAAAAATGGAGAAAATAAGGGCAGCAAGTTCTCGTCCTAAACCAAAACAGCCACACACAGACTCATCCCTAAATGTTGTCTCCAATTTGTTGTTGTCATTGTTTTCCTCTTCTTGCTCTCGTTCCTCTCCACATCTCGTTATTCTGTTTATTGGCAGTCAGATGTTTTGGTGGACAGCAACAATGGAGCAGAGCAGAGCCATAAACATGAATTGTGAAAGTGTGTTGGTGAAATAATGCACAGGAGTCAGCAGGGAGCTTGTGATCTGATGCTGCGTGGACAAACCCAGCACCCAGCATTGAGACATTCTTCCACTTCAAAGCCCCCAGAGGGTTTTCTGGACACTGGTTGAATAGGGAGCGGAGGGAGGGGTGCGTTGGGGGGAGAACAGGTGCAGTCCATGAGTGGGGTAATTCCCACTGCCATCTGCTTTCCTTTTCGGGGTCTGGGCTCTTTAAACGCCCTCTGACACGCCTCATGGCGACACGCTCCCCTAGCCGGCCGCACCGTGCCCCGTCACCATGGCACCACGATTCGGATTAACCCCCGCACATGTGCCGAGTCAACCATGGGGGTCTGCCTCTTTTGTGTGGGAGAAAGAGGTGGAGGAGGCGGAGGAGGGCTGCATGGATAAGTGTGTGAAAGGACACTCGCCAGTCATTCACTTTTGTTAAGTAAAGCAGCAGCAGGGAGCATGAATGAAGCCATGTGGTGGGAAAACAACAGGAGAAACTGAGTTCTTATAAGTGATCAATCTCATTTTAAATTGAGTAATATCTGCTTATTTCAACAGGTACTTCTAAACACTGAAGAGCAGACAGTCGAGATGACGGCCATCGAGAGTAAAGAGGAGATCAGTGACACTGATAGTGGGATTATTGTGCACTCTGGTAAGAACGTCACCACAAAACAAAGCAACTGATTTCCACATATATATATATATATGTATATAGCTTAGGGCTGCACAATCAATATAAAACATCATAATACTACTGATATGAACACAGCAAAAGTTGCATGTCCCATTGTTCTATTTATTTACATTTTAACAACTAATTCTTAGCTCACTTTTAAGAAATATTTAAGAGGAAACTGAATAAATAAAAAGGTTGAATGGTCACAAATTGCAATAAATTAGTTAGCAGATTTTGCAGATGCAAATGCAGATGTTCATTTTGATTAATTTATCATCCCAGAGGGAATTTAAAAAAAAAGAAAAAGAGCATTTCATGTATGTGTGTTATGAAATGTAATGTCAAATGGGATGAAAGAATTCCTGGGTCATCTATGGGACAAATATATGAATTTTATATTTAAATTTTTTTTATAATAATATTTTATTACTATATTTTATATATCACTTTAAAAGGTACTCAAAGGCACTGAGCCCACTACAAAACTTAAAAATCACAAGTTGCATTAATACGTTTTTGCATTTTTTTTAATGTGAAATTAGTGTCATAGTGAATAGTATATGTATTTCTATGACTCATAGAGATCCTGATGATGTGATCTTGTGTGTGTTGACTGCAGGTCCAGACAGCCCCACGTCTCCGGTGAAGGACCTGACCACCCACACCAGAGCCCTGAAGCTGAAGCACCAGTCTCTGGAGGAGCGTCTGGAGCTCTGCCTGCTGGAGCTCAGGAAGCTCTGCATCAGGGAGGCAGTACGTCATTTTCTAGATGATAACATGTACATATACTACCAAATATGTTAGTTTGCAATAGCTCTAAATGAGTGTTTATAATTGCATTCTGTGTGTAAGGGTTGCCTTTTTGTAATCAAAGCTTTTATTTTGAATTTACAGGAGCTGACTGGTAAATTGCCCTCAGACTATCCTCTGATGCCCGATGAGAAGCCACCCCGGGTCAGAAGGAGGATTGGAGCTTCCTTCAAGCTTGACGAAGGTCTGATCCATCTGGATAAACAGGTACA
>CAKAOI010001435.1:0-68564 GCA_916701655.1 Sebastiscus albofasciatus
AAAAAATGTGCATTAAAGACTGTAAATTATAATCTAAAAATGTGCAAACTGTAAACTATATCTTAAAAATGTTCATTAAAGACTGTAAATTATAATCTAAAAATGTGCATTAAAGACTGTAAATTATAATCTAAAAATGTGCAAACTGTAAACTATATCTTAAAAATGTTCATTAAAGACTGTAAACTATAATCTAAAAATGTGCAAAATGTGCATGAAAGACTGTAAATTATAATCTAAAAATGTGCATCAAAGACTAAAAAATGTGCAAACTGTAAACTATAACCTAAAAATGTTCATTAAAGACTAAACTATAATCTAAAAATGTGCAAAATGTACATGAAAGACTGTAAATTATAATCTAAAAATGTGCATGGAAGACTGTAAATTATAATTTAAAATGTGCATTAAGGACTGTAAAAATGTGCAAAATGTGCAAAATGTGCATGTAAGACTATAAGAATTATAGTCTATAACGACCGCGGCAGATATTTGGTGACTGTGTGTGTGTGTGTGTGTGTGTGTGTGTGTGTGTGTGTGTGTGTGTGTGTGTGCAGGTGGTGAAGTGGGGTAACTCCGCGGTGGTCGAGTCTCTCCTCCTGGCCGGAGCAAACCCCAACCTACCGGACCGGTGCCTGAGTCTCACCGCGGCGCACGACGGCGCGCGCGAGGGATACATAGATTCTATGCGCGTGCTGGTGGAGCACGGGGCAGATGTGAACCTCGTGGATGAGCGAGGTGAGCTGCCGCTGCACCTTGCCGCCAGGGAGGGTCACCTGGAGGTGATCGAGCTGCTGATTGGACGCACCGAGAACCCCCAAACACCCAACAAGCATGGACACACCGCCGAGCAGCTGGCGCACCTCCACAAGAAGGAGGAGGCGGCCAAATACATCCACGACTATCTCAGCTCACGTGAGTGGTCAGGGTTTTTTATTTTTTATTTTAATAAAATAGCCTCCTGCACACAAATGTTTCTTTAAAATATATTCGTTATTCACTCCCGGCCATGAATATGCAGCAGGTCTAACATAAATCTATTTGGTTCTTCATTCTCTTCTAAGAGCCAATAGAAAAAACGAAGAAGCCAAAAAATGAAAATAAAAAAGAGCCAATATGCAACATCAACAGGCTAATATCGGCCGCTCTTCAGCATTAAGGCCTATAAACTCTGTCAACTTCACAGTTTTTCTCCAGCGGCATTGCTTCTGTGGAGTAACAGAAATATACTCTTTATTCGAAATGAGGCTCTTCTGACTGCTTCCAAAACAGCTCCACAACTTTAAAGGCTATTGAATACTGGCCTATAAGTTATTTTTATAGATGCAATGCATTTTTTACTGCTAAAAACGTCATGCGTTTATGCTTTTCTAAGTACATAATGTCATCCTTGACATTGACATTTTTTTCTGTCATTTTACGACACAGGGCTGAACAATGAAATGTAAGTTATAGCCCCACAAATACATATAAACTATTAGAATAGGGGGAAAAAAACAATATATAGTTTCTTAGCTATATATACAAATCCTGCAAAGTGTATTAAAATCTGTATAAACTGTACATCTCCAGCAAACTTGAAAATAGTATTCTAAAGCTTATAATAAAGATGGTTTCGTTTTAAAGTAAAGCCATTGTTGATGAATATATTGCCCACCACCTTTTCAGTCTGACTCTGAATTCTGCAATATCTGTAATATCATAACACTGTGCACTAAAAACACCCAGAATGAAAGGGGATTTTTACATCCAGTGAATCATTTAGCTACCACCCATTTCAAAGTATGATTATGGAGATGTTTTCAGGTTTTGTTGCTTGTTTAATACAAGTTATCGATATGATTATAGGCTAGTTTCGAAATACAACAAGTATCGGTTTATACAGTCACAAATGGCTTCAGTCTGCAGCACATGGCTGCTCCTTTTGCTGCATTTAGCCTCGACTCGTTAAACAGCAACGGAACCGAAAGTGAAAGTGTTCTTGATGCAATGTCCCTTTGTAACTGACAAAAACACATGCACTGTAAACAATTGCTGTTAATTTACAGCAGGATTTCAACAGTATTAACCTGTTATTGCTAATTCTGGGACCTGATCTGCACATGTGAGGCTTGTACATTGTACATGATTGTAAAATCAGTGAATTAGCTCTGTTGTTATGGTTTGCATTCTGTGCTTGTAGCCAGCTATAGACAGATTATTACCTCCTATTATAGCCTTTTTCCTAACAAGTGCCTTTAATTGTATTTAGTGTGACTATTCCTATGTCTGTAATCTGCTAAGTCTATTCATTTAGGCAAAAAAAATAATGTATAGTATACACAGACAGTATAATAATGTTAATTTTACAGTAACATAAAGGCAACCCTGCTGCCAGTTCTTTACTGTTATTTTACTGGGAAATTCTTAACAGTGTGCGTGCGTGTTCAGTTTAGGCCCGAGATACCTAATGAACCTGTTATTGTTCTGGATAGGAAGCTTATTTTTCATCTTTAATCTGTAATGTCAGTAGCGACTGTAGCCTACAGCACAGGGCTGGGTGACAGTGGATTTCCATGTCTATTTTTTTATCATTTACATTAGGCTATACAGTGTTATTAAAACGTTATTAATATGAGAATACGTTTATTTGGCATTTCAATTTAATTTTAGGCACAAATGTGTTAAATCAACCATTAAATCATCAGGCTTTTTTGATTGCTGTTACCGCGTGGTTTATGAGAATAATGGAGAGTTTTTACTGTCTGTTGTTTATTTTTATTGTTGTGCATGTAGAAATTTAAAAAAAAAACAACATACAAACGCACACATTTAAAAGGAAGCAGAAAACAAGTTCATCAATGTGCTCCTATATATTATAACTTGATTTGAAAAATTCCTTATAGGCCTAATATACTTTGCATACAGCGGACTTCTACAACCGGGTTATTTTAAATCTAAATTAGTGTTGTAATTCTACTTTCTCTAAAAATAATTAGGTAAAAAAAGCTCAATGAGACCATATCATATTTTTAATGGTCTGTTTACATGTAACATCATTTGATAAATGCTGAGTTGCTTTGCAGCCAAACAGCTCTAGACCTTCCACATATACTGCTCTATTAACTGGATTATTTTATCTTCACTTTACTTCCAAGACGTGCATTTTACACAAAGAAACTCATTTCACTTCCACAACTTATATTCTACTTATGGCATAATGATTTCAGTGCTAAATCGGTATCCAGACGGACAATAAATCCACCTGTAACTGTGTGTTGGACGGCTTGTTTATCATTCACAAACCCCAGAACTGCTGCACTTTTATTATCTCTGCTCAGAGAATGATGGTCACCATTTATAAATTATAACCTCCTTTATTTTAAGGCTATCCACATTAGATGCATATACCCTTTCAAAAAAACAGACAGATAATATGGCCTATAATAAAAAATTAGATTTCTTTCAGTGTGGTGTCTACAGTCACGTGGTGTTTACACCCACGCCTTCTCTCTGTGGGCTAGTGTTTTTACTCGCATGCTTCCTGTCCCAAGCTAAACTTGTTAATGAGCTGAAAAACAGCAGCACACTGTTAATGCATAATGAATGCACAATGTTAGCACCACATGCTACATCCAGTCAATTTCAGCAAACATCCCGGTATGATTTAATGCAATAAAAAGGTGAAGGTATCAAAAACACATTACAACTTTGCAGTTAAATAATTAACACTTATTTTATTCCAACAGGAAGAGTAAATATTGCTTTGAAAAACACAACAGTATAAAATGTACTCAGTGGTGGAATGTAACTAAGTACTTAAATATAATTCTGAGATATTTCTACTTTACTTGAGCATTTCCATGTTCTGCTACTATCTATTTCTACTCAACTACATCTCAGAGGGAAATATTATACTTTTTTACTCCATTACATTTATTTGATAACTTTAGTTACTTTACAGATTCAGATTATTAATACAAAATATAATCACATTACAATCAAATTACACATACTACTGGGTGCATTCCATATTTAAAACACAAATATTGACAATTTGTATTATTATTAGTAGTAGTAGTAATGTTTTTTGTGTGTGACTCGCCACTGCACACTGTTAATGCATTATATGAATGCACAATGTTAGCACACGGCACATTAATAAAGTGAGTGAAGTTTGAACCAGAGTGTGGACGATTTTATTTTCACTTTTACTCACAAATGTCTCCACAAAGTCCTCCACATTTTAGTTGTGATTGGGGTCATTTTGATCCTCCTGTCTGTGCGGATGAAAGATACAACGTAGTTTATATATCTTCCATAAATCCCCATCACCTGAGCTCTTCTTCTATACAAGAGTTAGAAACCTCCGCAGCTGCGCCCAGGTGACACACTCAAATCATCATGCCATAAATTAAATATAAGTTGTGGAAGTGAAATGAGTTTCTTTGTGTAAAATAAGGAAGTCAAAATAAAAATAACCCAGCTGACAGCAGTATATGTGGAAGGTCCAGATGGGCAGTTTGGCTGCAAGTCAACTCAGCATTTATCAAATATTATTACATTTAAACAGACCATTAAAAATATGGTCTCATTGAGCTTTATTTACTTAATTATTTTTAGAAAAGTATAATTACAACACTAATTTAGATTTAAATTAATCACCAAAGCTGTTAAATGTGTCTTTAGGAGCTGAAGCCTGTTTAAAACCATTAAAAGGTTCTTGTGTGTCTCGTTGAGTGCGCAGGCCTGCATACGCGAGAATGTACAGGAGAGGAGGACAGGATATTTTATTTTATTTTATTTTATTTTATTTATTTATTTGTTTGTTTTTATGGAAGATAATTCACTCATTTACAAACATTAAGGCATGCCTTAACTCAATATCACCTTTTTAAGGCACAATTGGATAGGAAAGAGCACTTAAGTTATACAAAATGAATATATAATAACAAAATATAATAGAGAGTAGAAAAATAATAAAAGGAATAAATAAATACATAAAAAAAGACTGCACTCTTCCATAGTAGCTCTATAGGGATATGCAGGATAATTTATGAATCAACCAGAATAGTATTTCCTTTTATTATTGTAATATAACTTGTTCTTGTTAATGGAGCTTCCCAGCAAAAAGTATTTCACACGATTGTTTATTTATTTATTGTCCTTTATTTAACCAGGTTATTCCCATTGAGATCAAATATATCTTTTACAAGGAGGGAGACCAGAGGTCTGTACTACGAAGCAGGATTTGCGGTTATCGAGGTAACTTCAGGGTTAACTCTGGGTTTTCCGTCCTACGAAGCTGGATCACTTCTTACCGGGGTAGAGCTCCATGGTGACTTATGCTGAACGGCTAATGGCTCTTATCTGGCTTATGTTCCAGATCAGAGATCAACTGGTATTAAAGCACCTCCTACTGACCAATCCGAGCTCAGTGCGATGATTGTATGATAATATTACACATATGAAGACGTTACAGTCATAATCCAGACTTAAATTAACATAGTTTAAATTGAAAAAATGCAGGAAGGACAGCTGGATTTATGTTGAGGGTGTTTCCCGCTTTGATTTATTTATATATATATTTTTTATTTCTATTTTTTAACTTCCTCTTGTCCGTTTCACACCGCGTGAGAAGGGGACGCAGCTGAAAGGATGTTTAAACAGTCATAGACGCCTCGCAGCACTCACAGAGTAATCCATTAATCTATTACACTCTTAAACACTTTTTATATTTAGACGATTATATCTGACTTTTGAGTGTTCCGTTAAATTAATAAGTCTGTTAATTTACGCATTCACACATCGGGAGTTTTTTCTTTTTCCAGCTGTTCTTCCTGCATTTGGCAGCTTCATCTGTGTTACTTTTAGTCCGGATTATGTGTTTAACTTCTTCGTATTTGTCTAATATAGTTTCTTCCTTTGTATAATGTGTCGCTCAGCCTGTCTGTCAGTAGTCTTGTCCATGTCTGTGATTGGTCAGATGCTGCAAACACCGCCTCGTTCATGTGAACGCGCTCATAACCAGACTGAGAAACCCTGGATTGATTTACAGCTTCGTAGTACAGTTTAGCGAGATCTCGTTTGTTAGGGTAAGTGAAGCCAGATAACGAGAAGATACCTTGGGTATGTTGAACTCGCTTCGTAGTACAGGCCTCTGGCCAAGATAGCAGCAAGACAATTATAGTGAAAGTAACAGACAACACATAAATTAACAACATTAAAACTTGCTCATACAAAACACTTGCACACAGACAACCTGGGCTGTAGCGATTTCACCAGAGCCTTAAACTCATTCAAGGTAACTAAGTTTTGTTATTCCAAGCAGTATGCCAATAACCTAAAAGCTTTATTTCCCAATTCAGTCCGTACTTTGGGAACAACAAATTGCAAAATGTCCACAGAACGAAGATTATGACTTCCAGTTTTCCTTTTTAAAAATGAAGACAAGTAAGAAGGAACTAAATCCAGAATGCTTTTGTAGATAAACACATAGCAGTGACTGAGGCGACGAGCACATAAGGATGACCAGTTCACTTTAGAGTAGAGTACACAATGCTGTCCAGCAAGACAATGAGCAGAAGCATTCATATACAACACATCTCCATAGTTAATAACAGGTAAAAAGGTAGATTACACCAGTTTCTGTTTCACACAAAAAGAAAAGCAAGACTTGTTTCTGTAGTAAAATACTAATAAGAGCTTCAGCTTATTTCGCTTCAGCTGCATTGTGCTTGTATAACTGACGTGAAGATAAACATCTTGAATCTTGAATCTTGGAGGAGTGAACCACTGAACCATATATGGGCATATATCTGGATCCAGAGTTCTGATTGGCTCGACAGTTTGAGGAGGAGTTAAATGAGCAAGGCCGTCTGGGGCCAGCCAAACCTGAACCAACCTCATAAAGGACTCTTTCTACTCTGTATATTAATAGCATTGGTGGGCCTCTGAGGTTGTGAGCCAGGCCGTCTGAAGCTGGGCAAACCTGAACCTCATAAAGCACTCTTTCTATTCTGTATTTGAATTGTGTAAGTGGGATCTCTGGGACTTTCCTTTTTAAAATCAACAAACATGCCAAACAGCTGTCTGGCCCCCTCAGAGGTGGAACTCCCTGCCTCCACTCAGTATCTTCATTTAAATCCCTTAAAGCTGAACTAGGCGAGATTGGAGCAAATATGATTAAAAAAAAAAAGATATTTTCATAAAACGGTCACTACATCGTGACAGTAGTAAATGAAACAGGTAACCTGAAAACGGCATCTGCAAGATTGTTAGGTTTATTTTGTGTTTTAGTTCCATGGATCTGTGTGGCAAAATATATACACTATTGTAAGATTAGATTTATTTTTGTAAAGATTTATTTTATACAGTAAACATATATGGTATTCTGCTCCTTAAGTTAGATTTGGAACTATATAATATTACGCACCTTACTTTCTTGTAAGGTGAGTGATGATTAAGATTGGCGGAGTGATATGATGTAAGAAGTGATGTGCCACCTTTAAATTATGGGTGTTCAATTGTCCTACGCTTGAATTGAGTCATTAAAGTGGATCCTGTTGCACAGACGAAGCTCTTGCTTTACCCACAGCCCTACAGTAGTTTAATTAAGTAACAAGTAAGTTTATAGTTAAAGGGGACATATTGTAAAAAGTAAGATTTTCATGTCTTTTATATAATAAAGCAGGTTTAAGTGCTTTATAAATACTGTGAAAGTATCAAAGCGCCCAATATACAGACAAATACACACAGCCCGTATTCAGAAATTGTGTGTTTGAAACAAGGCGTTAGGATTTCTGTCCATTTGTGATGTCACAAATCTACTATTTAGACCATTACACGGTTTTAAATGTAAACATTCTAAATGTGGCCCAGTTTATTACTGGTTGCAGTGTATTTAATGACATCAGCTGACTGGAAGTAAACATGGACCCAAACTGTTGCCAGGCAACGCAATTCTGTTGCAATTCTGTTGCAATTCCGTTGAAATGCACTAAAACAGAGCGTTTCAGACAGAGGGTAAATACAGGAATATTCAGGCAGACAGTATGAGGAAAATAAACGTTTTTTTTTCAACATTACAGCATGTAAATATGTTCTAGTAGAAACACAAAACACAAGTATGAACCTGAAAATGAGCATAATATGGGACCTTTAAGGCCTTTAAGCCTGTCTTACACTATTATAACGTTAATTTCTCATATTGTATTCTTGCACTTACTTATTACTGCATTATTGTCACTTAGTGTTTGCATAATGAGCAATTTGTGATTTTTTTCTCTCTCTCTCTCTCTCTCTCTCTCTCTCTCTCTCTCTCTCTCTCTCACAGACTAAAGGGCGAGGAGGATGAAGATGAAACCGCCTGGGCATTTCTGCTCATGTCTATTATTTTAACCTTTGAATATTTTTCTTAAAAATCCGTTTGCTTGTTCTGAAATGGCTCAACTATAGAAAGTGTGTGAACTGTTAATACATTTATTTAGATGTGCATTGCTGCTTGGAGAGAAACGGGAGAAAAGATAAGTAAAGCAATTGTAATAATTTGGTAAACCAAAATAAAAAAAGGACAATAACAATGGGTCATAACAATGTTTGGTTAGTTGTAAATTCCTGTAGCATTAAAGCCGTTTCTCACCAGTATGGTGCAGGAATGCGGTTGTGTCTGAAATCTGCATTGAGATCTGCAAAAACTCTCGCGAGACTCGCAGACTGACCACCTATCCTAACCTTTACTATTCAAAATCAGTACCCAACCTTAACTATTGGAGGTCAATGCCTAATCTTAACCATTCGAGGTCAATGCCTAACCTTAACTAGTCAAGATCAATGCCTAAACTTAAAGGTCCCATATTATAAATAAAAGTGAGATTTTCATGTTTTTTTTTATTATAAAGCAGGCTTAAGTCCTATATAAATACTGTGAAAGTATCGAAACACTCAATCCACAGGGAAATACACACAGCCCCGTATTCAGAAACTCTGCATTGGAAACAAACTGTCAGGATTTCTGTCTATTTGTTATGTCACAAATATACAATATTTAGACCCTTGACACAATTGTAAATATAAACTTTCTAAATGTGTCCCAGTTTATTTCCTGGTTGCACAGCTCATTGTTATTCTAAAACACCAAATAATCCGAATAATGTCCCACTGAACTGAAAACAAATGTTCATTACTCCAAAAACAAACTCCCATTGTTCCAAGGCCTCAGAAATACAAACACTCCGTGTAGCAAACACAAGCACATGGCTAATTATTATGCAGAATGACGGCATTCAGATGATTTCATTGGTCAAACATATATTATTTCCCTAGGCGGAAATCCGCTGAAATCAAGGTCCGTCTGAATAGTTTTCCCCAACTTCCGGCGCGGTGTGCAAGCATTAATAAGAACCTACAAAATCGGTTTTTATACATTTCTGTTTGATTTTTTTGGACGAATATCCGTGCTTGGTGTGAAACGGCTTTTAAATATGATCAAATAATCAAAAGGAGGGAAAAGAAGGGGGGGGGGGGGGGGTCCAAGTCACTCTTCTGGCAAAAAATAAAAAGCCTTTATTCAATTGACTATTTCATGATGTAATGCTAAAAACAATGCAAAAGGAGGAGATACTTGAGACAGGTGCTTTTGCGTTTCTGCCCTTTGTGTACAATATATGGTGGCATCTAATGCATCTGAATAGTCAGACAACAATTAAATTTTTTCTCAATCGCTTTGGCTCATTTTTCAAGATCCAAAATGTACATGAAGAGTTTGATATACTGTATATTTTAAATGTTTTGCCATGTAGAAAGAGCTACATTTCATATGTATTTGGTATTTACAGAGTCCAGAACTTCTATTAAGCCTTGTCAGTTTGCAAAATAAAAAAAAAAAGAGAACTGCATTGTTCCCTTTCTACTGTGCACAGGAAATAAATCACACCCAGTGACAGTTATGTTCTGTTGCAATGTCTATTTATTATTTGCCTGTAGTACATAGCATATGCATAATTATGCTTACAAACAAGGAAAGGTCTAACAAGCATCCATACACAAACATACGGCATATATACCCCATTCACGAATGAGCAAACCTTGATGTTCAATCCTGTACTTAAAAGCAGAAAACCCACCCTAAAACAGCACTCACTTATCACTCCTGTAAGTGTGGACATTTTTAGATAGAAGTCTCTCCCGAAATTCAGTCTGAGCCAAAGCTCGATCTGGCTCGAGATTAAAACACTTTGTGCAGCTGTTTCATTGTTTCCAAATGACAGACACACGTGAGTCATCTTCAGGGGATATGAGCACATTTTCTAACTAAGCACATTGCAAAAATTAGTCCCCCAGAGAGCATAAATAAAGCAGCTCCACAAAGTTCCACACTAATGCATGTACATGTAGCTTTGGGAGAGTGCTGCTAATCTTCACATGAACCAGTATGTGGATTCTTATTTTTAAATGGGTTCTTTGATTCATTTTGAAGAGCTATGGAGACTACAATTACACATAATGACATTTTTTCTTTTGTTTATCCCCAACTCCATGCATTGCCAGTCCTACAAGGTCCAGATTGAGATTAAAAAAAAAATTGCATACTCTTCAAAAAGGCCTTACTGTCATCCACTGTACTGCAGAGTGCAGATGAAAGTGGTGGGAACCAAAGAGAGCCACGTGATGGGATAGAAGTCCAATCCAAACGGCACAATACACAGACAGTTTATCTAGTAGTTTTGTGACAATGTAGTTGTACAATTTCCTTGACACACCTTTTGTATTCTACAAGACATGGCATGTACAATGACGGCTTGGCAGCAGCTTTCGCAGTCTAAACTGTCCCTGCATCACCCTTCTAGTTTCTTGAAGTCAACTGGACTCTGCTCCACATTTTAGCAGCTGATATCAACCCTCACTCATGTTTAACCTAAGGCCATGAAGCTCCACCGGACTGATGGAGGATGTACAACATAAAGAGTTATGTGAAGTACTGTGCAAAAACTAAGGTGCTAACTGCCAACCCCCCCCAATCTTTCTCAAACATACACACAAAGGCGATGAAGCCTAATACAAACACACACACGCAGGTACGCACACACATACACAGATCACTAAAGGCATGTTTTCAAACTGTGTTGGATCTGTATCATGCCCGCTATGCAGGGGGAGCTCACATGATTTCCTGCATAATTCAAAGACTGACAGACTCACCTGCATGCCGAAGTTAGCAGGAAGAAGGATAGTACAACTGAACAATTGTATTTTTTTGTGCTTTAACAGTAAACTGGGTGACTTGGGCGATAGACATTTTAAAATGAGGCAAGGAGATCATTTAGATTGAGGCCTCAACTTGACGTGAAGAAAAATAAAAATGGAAATATAACATTTCTAAACTGAGAACACAGTCAGCAATTATGATGGCTTATTCTGACTCATCAGGTGAATAAGCGTCTTCAGTTCGGTTTCCTCTGTGAATGTTTACTTTAGATCTGGTTTTATCAACGTGTTCGCCTCAGCGCAGGTTTGTCCCACTCCTGGGGCTGCATTACAGAAACTTCCTATCTTAAGTCTTAAAGGTACAGTGTGTAGGATTTGGTGGCATCTAGTGGTGTGGTTGCAGATTGCAACCAACTGAATACCCCTCCGCTCACTCCGAGTGCAAAACCGTGGTAACGCCGTTCGCCTCGCTCAGAGGCCATCCTTACCATTATAACACGTTAGACGGTGTCTGGCAGTACCGCGGTTTTGCACTCTGCGGCTCACGTTACCGCAGTTTCACAAGCATGTCAGAGAACTACGGTGGCCTTCAGGTAACGTAAAAACACGAAAGGCTCTCTCTAGAGCCAGTGTTTGGTTTGTCCGTTCTGTAGAAACATGGCGGACTGTGGAGAAGACCCGCTCCCTATGTAGATATGAAGGGCTCATTCTAAGTTAACAAAAACATGATTCTTAGTTTTAGGTGATTATACACTAATGAAAACATAGTTATGATATTTCATTTCTGCTAATAGATCCCCCGAAATGTTACACACTGCTCCTTTAAGATTTTGGAAAGTTAGGATGCTCGTGTGACACACTTTTCCTATCTTAGGTTAGGATAGGAAAATTGACCTAGGAACTGTTCATCTGTAATGTCTTTTTTTTTTTTTTTCCTATATCAGGTTCTTAACCTAATTACCATGGTTACCAAACAGTTAAGATAGAGACAGTGGTTTTCATTACAAATCATTGCGATGGTAATGAGAATGTACTCAAAGCAAATCACATACTTCACTTTGACATAACTACTGAATGCATATGGTCAACTCTTCACGTTACAAGTCTGATTAAGAAGTGCAAATATCACTGATTTGTATCAATGGTCTGTTAACTGGTCTGCTTGTGCTTTGGGCAATAATCTGAGATCTCACTGTGACTGAGAAAGTCCTAATAGCTTGACAGTAACAGTCTACCAGCTATCCACCACATTAATGACGAAAGCACATCCTGTATTTCCTTTTGCCACATCTGTGTTGTTGGCAAACTGGTCCGACGAAGCCCTTATGCTGACTGACAAAACAAACACGGAACAGACTTCACAAAGCCATGGGACGATAAACCAATCCACCGACCAATCTTGTGTTTTTCTCATAAAAGATCTGTACAGACAGACAACTCCAGGCCCGGGTGCTGCGGACCAACGGAGGCCTGTGGTGTGCCTGAAGAATATATCTGATGATTGCAGTCTTACGTCTGATGTCCAGCTCTAGCAGTCTTTGAATCCCATATTTGTATCTCTGGCAGTTTTTGCAGCAGATACGACTCTGCAACAGGCATCTGTGTGGAGACACGTCAAAACATCTGGCCGATCTTCCGAAGGACGTTTCTTCCCCATTGTCCTGCAGTGTGGTGCAACGAACACAATCTGCAGACTGATGATGGTGGTCAATGTCTTTCCTCTTGTATTCTGTTCATTTCAATGATGAGTAAATAAAGGAAGTGTGTTACTGGGCAGCATTGTGTTTATATTCCGGGGTATGAAAGTGGATCTTAATCATATCCGTTAACCGTTGTTCCACTTGACTTCCCTTTACACTGACTGGTATCCTCCAATCCCATCCCCCATTGTCAGTGCCCGTCTTTCATGCCTCTCCTCGATCCAGCTCCTTCAGGCTTGTCTTTAACACCGACACTCTGTTCATTCCTCCATTCCTGTCCAGCAGGCCAACTGGGGAACTTGTGCAGCACACACATACACGCTCACTCACACACACACACACAGACATACACGCACACACATACAGAGTTCATCCCAAATCTTTTACATCGTCACTGTTTTTATATCACCACCTTACTAATCCAGGATACAGGTTAGCAAGATGGAAGTTGTGTGTATGTCCATTTGTGTGCATATTGTATATGTGTGTGTCAAGTCTGGTCCACAGGTACCTGTGGGCATATACAGTATGTGTGTATGTATGTGTGTGTGTGTGTGTGTGTGTGTGTGTGTGTGTGTGTGTGCGTGCGTGCGTGTGTGCGTGTGTCAGTTGGTCTCGTAGGAGGAAAGCAGCGCGGCGTCCACAGGCTCCATGCAGGAGGGGCAGGTGAAGGATCTCATCAGCCAGTCATCTATACAGTCCATGTGGTAGATGTGCATGCAGGGCAGGAACCGGATGGGGTCTCCGTACACAAAGTCCATCATGCAGATGACGCACCTGTGTAGGTGAACACAGATACATTTTGCTAGGGATTGCATGGACAGCACAGAAATGCATAACATAATGGAAGTTCAATAAAAAGTGCAAACATTATTTTGCCACTTGACACTACGTAGACTTAAATGACTTACAGTGTAGTATTCAATTTAAAATGGGAAGGACAGTGCAAGTTTCTGCAAAATGCAAATAGATCAAAGTGTTTAAACTCTCCATGGCATTTAATGATAGGGAAGAATAACTCCACTGGTTTTAACCGTTACCATTTACAAACAAAACTTTTAAGGAATTAAACATGTACTATGCTATAAAAAAGTTATAGATTATATACTACATAAATGCACTACTTACAGAGCAATGCCACAATATCACATCAACATTTTGAATATGAATAACCATCCTTCTCTGTATTACAGCAGTAACCCTAACCCTGCACACCAATAATTACAAAGTTCTTACATGACATCATTTCAATTTCTAGAAGTGTGTGGTGGTTTCACACAAGGCCCCCTTTGGCTCTGTCAGACACAAAGCGGTCGGATTTCACGGATGAGAACGGGTTGTGTGTTTTTATGTGCATGTGCTCCAGACAGTGTGTCCTGCTTAAACAGAGATCACTGCTGTGGAGCAGTCTCTCTCCTAACTGTGTTATTAGGGCTGTGTATTGGCAAGAATCTGGCGATACAATACGTATCATTATACAGGGGTTATGATTCAATGTATTGCGTTATATTGCAATAATGTAAGTAAGGCGATTAATTGCGATTTTTTTAAGTCTAGTTTTCCTAAATTTAGATTTTTTAATCTAATTTTAAGAAAACTGTCATAGTCAAGAACACACCACCATATGCATAAAATTGGAGTAAAAAAAAATAAAAATTTTTTTGCAGTCAGAAGAGTGGAATCTGTATTTGACTTTATCACAGTCCCTGTAACATTCAACATCAAAGCACTACTTTGAGAGGGCACATTTCTTTGCAAATGATATAAAGTTTTGACTGAGCTAATCTTTGCAAGTAAACTATTAATTAAAAATCAATGGTGTTTTTGAGAGTCGATTCAGTATCACAAAAACATAAAATTAAGATATTACATTTTTTTCTATATTTTCTTACACCCCTATTGGTTTCTGTGTGTCACTCCACTGCTGAGTCTGACCACCCAGCGTTTCTACTCACTCTCTGATCTTCTTCTCAGAGCCATCCCGCCCCGGGTCGTACACGCCCTTCGGGAGGTGCTGGATGAGTCCGATTCGCTGGGCGATCCGAATCTGCTCCTCCTCTGTCAGCTGAGTGGCCAGTCGGGCTTGGCTTGGCGTTGGGTGGTAGACAGGCACATGGATCTGCTCCTGCAGAAAGACAGAGAGAGAAGACCACATGAAAAGGTCAGACTAAATAAATAACAGGATATACAGAGAAAAAAAAACAGAAGTCATGATTAGTTACCAATTCACGTAAACGTATTTCTGCTGCTCTCACTCTGCAGCTCCAGGACAGTCATAGTCAAGTGTTCACCTCTGAATAATTTCTTGTTTCATAAAATCTCTCCACCTTTAATTCTACCATTATGAGATGTTATTCTCAGAAAAGCGGAAGATGTTGTTCTAGTTATCACTTTCGGTGGAAGTTAAGACACATCGAGCAGTTGAACCACAAGCACGTAAAATGTAGTCCTCCCCCTAAGGGTGGATTTCACTTTGGCTCACTACACAATGAAGGTACTCAGTTGACTGCAAGAGTTTCACAATCAAACACACATTCTTTGTTCTAATATGTGATTATCCCTCTGAAAAAGAAGGCCAGCAGGATGTAAACTCTCACAATAAGTCTTGACAATAAGTGATGCAATCAATGATTCATTACAAGCCAGCAGTATTTCTGGGCATGCTGTGATTCTGTTCACAGGCAGTAGGTGGAAGTGTTTCACCATGCCGCTGCAGCAGAGAGCTACACGGCTGCTTTTACCCTGACTTGGCTGGAGATAAGAAATGTTTTCTAACTGGTACATAATAAAAATAAATTGTGTAGCTTCATTTCTGGTGTCATACAGATTTATGAAATGGGGATTAATAAAACAATTTCACTTGACTTTGATTTAATCAGAGGACCGGAGTCTACAAAGTGAAATGAAAGATGAGCTCTGGCAAAGCTGTTCTCCTGGCTGGGAGTCAACAACAAAACTGTGAAGTCACTACAGACTGCTCACTGCAGGAAATATCTATTCAAATTGTCTGCACCAAACTTCAAAGCAGCCAAAACCTCTGAACGTGAAGAGTGACAAGTCGATAGTCTTTCGTTATGTCTGTCAGCAATCTTTTGCATATTGTTGCACTAAACCACATAAGTGGGAATTTAAAGTGTAATGAAAGTAACATCAAATCAAGATGACAGACAGGGTTTCAATATCAGACTGTAATGAGTCTATTGAGTTGACAAAGTCCTAGAGTATTATCACACCCCAAACCTATACTCTATATTACACTGAGTATACAGTATATTGTTAGATATTTTGGTGAAAATTATTTTCTCAAAAAGGATTATTCATTGGCTGAAACTTTACTGCCGATATCAAGTCCAGCTCAAGTATTGGTAATCTTTAGAAACTAGCAAGAGTACGCTAGATTATAAAAAAATTATCCAACCGAAAAACCCAGCCCAGTGTTGCTAAATCTTTTCCAATGAATGTAGCTAGCAGCACTAGCTCCAAAAGTCCCTAAACCTAGCGAGAAAGTCGCCAAGTCGGCAACACTGACAGTCCGTCCGTTCAGGTCTCCCTTTAAAGCCACTCCCCCCAAATTATCAGAATGAACTTAAACAACATATTAACATAACATAACATAACTAATAACATAACTAATGTTAGTACTCACAGCTGTCAAGCTAGCAGATTGTGGAAGACTCCGGTGACGTGCAATGAGTGCACACGCAGAGTGCCGAATGAAATGATTGAACGGGCTTATTACAGTCCTGTGACAGCCACAGATACCAGATTTATTTGTTTTTTTGTCAGAGCATTTGATTCATTGATGTCGGGATGTAAAGAGAATTTCAACAAATAAAACAAAAAATGTTTTTAAAGCTTGGCTTTAAAATTAAGGTTCTTAAACAGTTGCACAAAAAAAGAGAACATTTTAAATAATAGCATCATACTACACAGAAAACTAAAATAATAAAAGATAGAGCTAAACATACATAAAATTGCTGCTTTTCTCTGTCTGATATGACAGTAAACTGATATCTCTGGGTTTTGCACAGTTTGACGGACAAAACAAAACATTTGAAAACGCAATTTTCAGCTCTAGGAAATTTCGATGGACAGTTTAAACTATTTTCCGACATTTAATAGAGAAACAAGTAATCGAGAAAAGTATCTGTAAATCAATCGATGGTGAAAATAAATGTAAGTTGCAGCCCTAAAAAAAAGTTGTTTCCAAATGACATATTAACTGTCAAATAATTTTATAAAATTAAAATGGCAGGACCATCACAGCAGAGCGACCATGCTTTCATTTCCTGTAAAAACAGAATGCCAAACATGAAATAAAAAAATAAATAAAGCTTTTTTTAAGGAATGGCATTGATAAAACAAATTGATCTATCTGTTCTATCTAGTGCAGTCCTCCTTTATATCCTTGTATTTGATAAAGTAGATTTAACATATACAGTAGAAAACAGTTTACATAAATTCAGAGGAGAAAAGGTATGCATATATTTTGTCTGTCTTGTGCACTTCCTACGTCTGTAAGCTTCTTCCTCCTCTCAAACACAACTTTCTATACACTCCTCTCTCTCACTTTGCGGTCTGCGACTGCATCTTCCTTTCCTTCCTCCCTCCCTCCATCTCATACATTTTTATACACTTACTACAGCCTTTTTGTGGTTTGAGTACTAGTTCCTCCTCTTCCTCTATGAGCCCCCACTTCAGCCCACTGACTCTCTTCTCCTCCTCATTCAATGTGCTAAACCTTCATGTCGGGCAACAGCCAGGTCATGGATTAGGCTAAATCCACTCTAATGCCATTAAGTGAGCTCCTTCGTTAACCACCTGTATATCCACACTCCAGAGACGACCTTTTGACACAAGCACCGTACACTTGAATGAATGCAGCTGGAAATGAGAGGGGCCTTAGCAAGAGAGAAACCTATCTAAACATGTATGATTGTGTTTCGGATCTGCCGGCACAAAATAGCAGGTAAAGTAACTACCGTGCTAAATCTTGGTGTTAGGCCGACCGCTAGACACAAAACTCTAGTCGCTCTCCATTAGTGGCATTAGTAGGCAGAGTTTATTGAGAGACAAGCTACAAAAGGAAGGGTCTCGTGTTCAGATGATGCAACATTTCCAGTTTCTTTTACCAATGACTGGTGATTTCTTATATTCATATTTAACTGTTGGTCAGAAGTAATCTTTGTCAGTCTGGTTGAACCATTGTACAGAGTTTTGTTCTAAATGTACAAACCATTACCTTTTTTGCGAACTCTTCATACAAAATAACATTTATTTGTAAATAGGGCAGCACAATTAAAGATGACTTATTATGCTTATTTTCAGGTTCATTTTGGTATTTTGGGTTTCTACTAGAACATCTTTACACGCTTTACTTTTCTCATACCGGCTGTGCTGCAGCACCTCTTTTCACCCTCTGTCAGCTGGCCCACTGTTGTGATCGGTCAACTCAACCAAACTCTCCGGACTCCAAAACTAGTGTTATTTGAGGGCGTGCTAAACTAGCCGCTAGGCAGATATTATGCAAATTTGTAACTTGGTGACATCACCATGTTACAGAAGAAAAGGCGGGACTTCAATCAAGGTGTTTCAGGCAGTTCAGGAGCAGAGTTTCTGTGGAGGAGAGTAACTCCCTTTGGCGTGGACTTTGAACTTTGCAGACCTTTTACATGTACAAAAAACTATATAACACACTAAAGGAAAGGGAAAAAGCACAAAAGCATAATAGATCCCCTTTAATCGAAATGCTATTGAAATCGCAAAATGGCCTACTGCAATTTTCAAATCGCAAGAGGCACAATATTTGTTTAAGTTGTCAAAATATGTGTCAAATTGCCATTTCATTAAATATTGTGGTGCTTCAGAGATGTCCTGGCCTACACACCATATTCTAAAGACTTAAGAAAACACTAAGAAAACTTTGTTTGGTACAGATCCACGCAGAAAACACACCATAATCATTTTAATATGTTTTTCAAAGAAAATGAGAATAATGATGTAAAAATGATCATTATCGCAATTACAATATCAGTCAAAATAATCGCAATTAGATATTACTTTCAAAATCGTTTAGCCCTATTTGTAAAGAGGATTTTCTACAACCTAAAATCATGAAAGACCATTCAAAAATATAGAGTAGTCCTCTCAGACAACCCAACCCAATCAAGCTTTCATGGCAGGTGATTCCAAACTTTTGAACGATATTGTAGTCTCATTTCAGTTCTTGAAAGCTTTCTTTTTAAGTTAAATGGTTTTCATAGTAAACATGCAGAACAACGATGACCAAGCTAGCTAGCAGTCAGCCTCTCAGAACCGAAACATTTTAAACCATGAGTCGGCATAACTTTAGCAGTTGAGGCTATCTGCTGCTCCCCTGACAGCCACTCCTTTCTCCCATGATGTCAAAAAGAGACGGCGGCCAGGCAGCAGGAATGAAAGCTACAGACAGGGCCTCAGAGGGGGGCAGCAGCTGTACTCTCTGTGTTAGGGGGATTGACTGTGCAGCGGTCAGCAGTGTCATTGTTGGGCTGTGATAAATGTTCATTATGTGACCTCAGACGACCAGAGGGACAAATGCCATACTGTACAGACCCTGGTTTCCTCGGCCAAGCAATGCTGTAGGCTGCTGAGCCGGGCGCAGCAGCAGAAACTGTCACCCTGCCAGGCCCAGACTGCTAATGGTGAACGAGGAGGAAGGTGAAGATTGTAGACAACAAGGAATGCGAGCAGATGCACTGAGTGAAAGTGGAAAAAAGATAGATGGAAAGGGGAGGTATTTATCCTAGCTCTTCCATCATCTATCACTAATTGAAATTCAGAAAAAACAAGAGTGGGAAAATGAAAGATAGAGGCACTCTCAGCCCACAAGTACAATAACAGGCAACAGCTTCAAGTGCGCACACACACACAGCCCAGATTTCCCCTGCTGTCCTATTTGTGTATCGATGTGTACGTGTGTGTGGCCATGTAAAGGACGGGAAAATGGGTTCGAACCACACTAGCAACATCAATCATCTAGGCGTGGTGCTGTTCTGTTGGCATTCACACATAGAAATAGAATAGGAGTAGAAGGGACACTGAACGGTTTGCTGTGGTCATTTGACTATAAGAAAATGCAGATTGTTGTTAGTTGTTATGGTGACAACACACGTCAGTGGGGCCATAAAGTGTGTAACACATTGATGCTTTGCCGCTAAGCCGACAAGATGACATTTTAGATGGGTAACTTTAGCCCACTACTCTGAGGTGATTCGTGTTTTTCCTCCAGTCTTTCCTCTGTTTTGCCTCCAACTAATACAGTGATGTAATCGTGGCGTTGGCTGTAAAAGGGTCTATATGGAAGTAGCCTGCTTCTTTCTTTGCAAACAGCAACGAGATGGGTCTATCTGCAGTGCTTTCCTAAACCTAACGTAGGTGGCAGTACTGTGGACCCGCAGATAGACCTACTTGACAGCAACGGTACACATAAAAATGGCCGCCGCTCTGACCATCCTGCTATGTTGATTTGAATGTGCGTTCTACTCCTATTCTATTTCTATAGTCACCACATTAAATGACTGCTCCAGACAGATTTGAAACAGAAATAATTAACGTGTTAACAGCGGAGGAGTTCTGAATACTCTCAAAGGCTGCCAAATTGGTGGATTTTAAAACTTGTTTTACAGTTAAATGTCTCCCCAACTGGACTAAAAAAGATAGATTTTGGGTGGAATATCACTATAAGCATCATAAAACTGCTTTCAAAAGGGAAACACAGTGAGTTTTCCACCTGTGCTTCAAGAGACAGGGTCACCTTGATGGCTATGTAAATCTGCAATGTGCAAAAAATAAGCATGATGTTGTATTCTGGGAATATTACTGCTTTATTCCTACTCAAGCCATGATGTTGCATTTACAAAATTGGTCCTGAGCTGGCAGAATGCTGGATGTGGGAAAGAGGCTGCAGACAGGAAGCATGATGATGACTTGGCAAAATTACTCTTTTTAACACATGCTGTAAGAACAGCTTAGTGGCAAGATATTTCAAATACCAAAAAAATGCATTTCCATCAATTCTGTCTGTCAAATCTTAGAAACCTCAATCTTATCCAGTACAGGAAATATATACTTGACAAACATGGCTGTATCTTTTGTGCAACCTAAGCAGCGTCAATATGCACTTAAAGGGAAGAAACACCAGATGAAGCGTTAGCAGGCTCTGAAATCTTAGCTCTCGTTCTAGTCCTAGTGACAGCAGTGTAACAAAATCTTTGAACAGGACACCTGCACACAATACAGGCAAGCATGCACTCACTCGATCACACAAGCATGCACAGTGATAACAATGGGAGGAGGAAAAGAATGGACATTAGCATGACAGGATGTGTTTGTTGATGTGATAGTGGGACAGGCTGATGACGATAACAGTGTGTGTGTGTGTGTGTATTGCATTACTTCATCATCCTGGTAAAGCCGGCTAAGAGTATTAACCCCAGTATTTACACATAACACATGACGAAGCTCACACAAAGCCTTCACTGTAGCCGCACAAAACCTGCGGATGATGAACATAATGAACATATCTTGGTGGAAAAGGGAAAAGTGCATTTAAGGGAAACAAAGTTGAGTAAATGTTATGGCTGTCAATCGATTCAAATATTGAGTCGCGATTAAATCGCATGACTGTCCATAGTTAATCACGATTAATTGCAAATGAATCACATTTTTTATCTGTTCAAACTGTACCTTAAAAGGGAGATTTGTCAAGTATTTAATACTCTTATCAACATGGGAGTGGGCAAATATGCTTGCTTTATGCAAATGTATGTATATATTTATTACTGGAAATCAATTAATAACACAAAACAATGACAATTATTGTCCAGAAACCCTCACGGGTACTGCATTTAAAAGCATTACAAATATGCTTTAATCATAACATGGTAAACTCAAGCCCAACAGGCAACAACAGCTGTCAGTGTGTCAGTGTGCTGACTTGACTATGACTTGCCCCAAAACTGCATGTGATTATCATAAAGTGGGCATGTCTGTAAAGGGGAGACTCGTGGGTACCCAAAGAACCCATTTTCATTCACATATCTTGAGGTCAGAGGTCAAGGGACCCTTTTGAAAAGGGCCATGCCAGTTTTTCCTCGCCCAAAATTAAGAGCAAATTTGGAGCGTTACTTAGCCTCCTTCATGACAAGCTAGTATGATAGGATACCAATGGTTGGTACCAATTGATTCCTTAGGTTTTCTAGTTTCATATCAAGCCAGTATCTTCACTCCAGCTTTAAAACTGAGCCTGCTACAACCTAAAAATCATAAGTTGCTTTAATGCGTTAAAGAGATTAGTGGCGTTAAAACTAATTTGTGTTAATGCGTTATTATCGCATTAACTGTGACAGTCCTTGTAAATAATAAAAAGTAATCATATAATTTTATGTATTTTACCAGCAGCCATAAGTTAATCATTCCAGGGCAGCAATGGCCAATCAAAACAAGTATCAATAGAGTCCACATTATATAGACCCTTAATCAGTTATTTACTTAGTGTAATATAATGTCCAAAACCATCTTGACCCCTCTGATCATATGAACCAGTGCTGCCAACTGTCATTTGAAGGAAGATGAGAACTAAACTAAAGGGAGAGGGAGTCGTGGAGACAAAAGAGTTATTCGTGGTTCTTGTAGTTTGTGCTCAGGAACAGCAACCCCTATGTGGCTGTGTGTCAGCCAAAGCCCACAGACTATGTCACTGACCTGCAGTACAATGGCTTGTTTGTCAGCACTGCCTCCTCCTCCACTCCCCCCATAGTTTTTGTTGCCATATTAGGTCAAGACGGTAGGTAATCCGTCACATCTGGGGCTCTCTGATGGGGTGTATCACTGCCTTACAAGGCTAAAAACCAACAGTATATCTGAGGTAAGTGATTTAGTCATGCCTGCGGTGAAGTAGGTGGCACAGTTGGACTCATCTGCCTGACACATTACTGTTATCTGAACACAGTGAGGAAGTCACACTCTTCCCCTGCCTTCACTGATTGTAGGGCTGTCCTCAACCAAAGAATTCATAGTCGACTAACACTCATACAAAAGAGGTTAACATGGATGCTGCCATAGCCTCAGTTATATCAGAACTGGAGAGTATTTCTGCATTGAAAGAAGAGCAAAGAACTGCACTGAAGGATTTTCTCGTTGGAAAAGATGTTTCCGCCCTCCTCCCAAATCCGACTGGCTTTTAGGTGGGTCTTTCTTTTAGGCGGCTAAAATACGTTTTGCTGTCGGCCCCGTCCACAGTAGTACATTGCTTTGGTTCTGTGTGGTAACTCCTGTCTGCTTCTCCAAACTGGGGGCGTGCCAACCGTCATCTACTGTAGGTAATACACTGACTATGGATAAGTACCTCATACAACCCCACTTCAAAACACCCAAACTATACCTTTAATATATATGTCACTTACACACATGGCTTATCACGTCCTTCACGACTAGAAGACAGATTTAATATAGTTGAACTTTTGGATTTGAAAGCTGAAAAGCCTCCTTTTCAGACAGTCTCAGTCGGTTCTTCCCATCTCCTACACTCCCACGTCTCCACTCCAGGTTTGACAGCTAATTATAAACCACCTCTAAAGCAAACTTTCTCTCTCCATTTCTTCTGACCAAGCTGGCTGAGCTCAAACCAAACTGCTGACTGCAAGCCTTTTCATCTCAACGGCAAGGCAGGTGGTTGACAGACTCTGTGTGTATCCACCACATTGAGTACCCCCTGGTCTACTAAACCATCTGAAAGTAGATTTGGCTCTTTTGGTCTGTGAGCAGAGCAGCGGGCGCTTATTTGACATGTTTTAAATCATTTCTTACCCTCTAGGCCTCATGTTCACACAAAAGTGAGAGAAACAGTGGGACTAAAAGGCCGAACCCGAGTTCAGCTATATGCAAACACACAAACACAGTGGATCTTTTAAAGTCTGCAAGGCGTTCCAGCCAATACGGTTTGGCCATAAAGCTACATGTCATAGCAGCATTAAGGCCTTTGTGCCAAACTCAATGTGATCAATTAAAACTCCTGTCGCTGCTCCCATCTCTGAGGCTTACAAGGGAGACATTACAAGCCATACCAAAGGCGCCAAAACACACACACACACACACACACACACACACACTCTCCCTCTCAAATGCAAACACACACGGGTGCTTTATCTCCCACAGCCCAGTCCCACAGC
Organism: Sebastiscus albofasciatus; assembly: GCA_916701655.1. Lineage (NCBI taxonomy): Eukaryota > Metazoa > Chordata > Actinopteri > Perciformes > Sebastidae > Sebastiscus > Sebastiscus albofasciatus. Next base: position 24,095 of record CAKAOI010001435.1, read on the forward strand.
GATGAGTCAGCAGTCGTCTCACCAGCTGCTTTCCAAATCACCACACAACGTGTTTTCAGCAACACACACTCACCAACCGCAGCCATCACAATATTAGGAGCAAAAACAGGACCGCACCTCCTCCGAAACAAACATGAACGCAACTCACACACACACACACACGCTCATTTTGAAATCATTTTGACAAGACATTAAATGGCCACTAGCCTAAGTGGTTGGCTCAGAGCTGATCTCATCTGCTTTAAGTCTTATAACTTTCAACAGCCACCCATGCTATGTGTATGCAGAGATTATAGATAATAGAAGATAATTTTGCAAGTCAAGAAAGTGGCAGTTTGTTGTAAAACTGTTGAAAGTATAAGACTGTGAAAATACGTAATTAGAAAGACTACACACCCAAAAGTCGCGTAAGTGATCTCTCTCTCTCTCTCTCTCTCTCTCTCTCTCTCTCTCTCTCTCTCTCTCTCTCTCTCTCTCTCTCTCTCTCTCTCTCTCTCTCTCTCTCTCTCTCAAGCTACGATGCCTGTGTGTTTTGTATGCTACGATGTACTCTCACACCAGCAATGGGTGTCACTCGTTCTTTCACTTCCTGGCTGATAAAAAGACCAGGAGTCGCTCAAAAAAAACACTTCAGTAAAGATATCGTTACATTTGTGCATGGAACATAGCTAAGTTAGCTAGATAGCTAGTGTTGGTGACGTATATTGTGTGAGACGAGAGACACGTGGTTACACACAAAAATAAATTATACTACGACAAACTGCAACTTTCTTGACCTGCAAAATTATGTTTTAAATTGACAAACATCGTATGTGTGATTCATGGCGCAATTCAAATGGGATCAAAAAATTCTTTGGGTCTTGCCGTTGACTACCGTTCATATTTTTTTCCCGAAATAAGGGACAAAGAATAAAAGGTGTGTCCCCTAGTACCTATAGCCACTTACTATGACAGAAAGTGATATTATAAAAAGTATTTTCCTACCCCTACTGACTCTTAAGTATGGCTCAAACCATGTGGATTTTTCAAAAGTTGGACATATCTGGAAACATGGAACAGGAAACAGGAAACATGGTCTGATCGGTGGCAGCGTGACAGACAAACTCAGGTAACAGCAGACACTTATAACATTTCAAATTATATGTTAGTTATTCTGTGACTTTATTGCATTCCCAGTTCTTTCATTCTAATTTTAAACTAGACAACAACAAGAATGTATCCACCCATCTCCCTTTGTTTGTTTTGGGCTGTACAAACAATACCAGGGCTGGTTCTAAATCATTGTCTGTCTTCTGTGTTCATTTTCTGTAGCTTAAGCCCAGCCAGAGCTCATGTTGTCTTTGCTTTGGATTTCACTGTTGGGATTCCTGGCATCATGTTTTTCACCATGACAAGCAAACTTCACCCTCTGGTATGAAGGAACGACCTCCAGCACAGTGAGAACACTCGCCTTTACACACAGGTCCATACTCGACAGCTTTTAAGAAAACGCCAAATTCAAATTTCAAGTCGAGTATAGTGGAGCCTTTAGTCCCCTTTCTGACACACAACACTTCCACAGTGTGTTAATCTGAACTGCAAGCACACAAAAAAATGTGTGCTGTGTTCTCAGGCTGGGTTCAGATGGCGAAGGTGCTGATTACTGTGGTCAGCTGGGAGAAAAGAGCTGGCAGGTCTCAAAGAGCCCTTTATAAGTAGCATTTAACTAGTTAGTTAACCCTCTTGTGAAACTCTGTCAGTATAAGCAAAAAACGGCACACAGATTTTCTCAAAGCCACCAAAAGCTTAGTCAGAACTCTTCCAAAGAAACTGGGCATGTTTGTGTCGTTGATTACATCATCACGCCTCTATGATACAGAGCTGGCTGCTTTGGCCTAATTACACACTGCTGTATGCCAGACATGACATACTTGTAGCAACCTGGCCATGGATAACTTCATCACTCACTCAGTGACAGACTTTTGAATTCCTGCGGTCCAGCCGAAAACATAACATACATTAAAGACTAGTAATTGGAATTGGCCATGACAGTGCATCATCAGAATTGATTTTCTACCATTTTCCATGTCCTGTCGAAGTGATTTCAGCTTTTAAAAAAGGCACAGTGTGAAGGGTTTAGGGGGATCTATTAGCACAAATGGAATATAATATTCATAACTATGTCTTCATTAGTGTATAATTGTCTGAAACTAAGAATTGTTGTGTTTTCGTCAGCTTAGAATGAGCCCTTCCTATCTACATAGGGAGCGGGTCTTCTTTACAGCGTCTGCCATGTTTCTACAGTAGCCCAGAACGGACAAACCAAACACTGGCTCTAGAGAGGGCCTTTCATGTTGTTATGTTTCCTGAAGGCCACCGTAGTTCTCCAACAAGTTTGGAAAAGGAGGGGTGAGCGGAGGGGTATTCAGTTGGTTGTAATCTGCAACCTCACTGTTAGATGCCACTAAATACACTGGTCCGATAAGACTGATTTAAATATATAAAACAAAAAGGAAAAGATATATCCATTGTCGGTTTTGGCCTTCTAAAGAAATGTATTGATAATAAAGATAATAAAGAAGCCCCACACTGACCTTGACTATAATGGTGATAGAGTGAGATTGTAAATAAAGAAACAAAAAATTGAGCCGACTCATAACGGTTAAAAACAGCTGAAGATTTCCTTGACATATAATGTATGGTGAAAGTAAATTAGATCTATGAAGTGGAAACCAATAATCTGTGTTTATGACATTTAAAAAAATCTATATATCTAACATCTGTTTATCTTCCTATAAATTGAAAACGAAGCATTTTATAATCTAGTTTAACCATTATGAACATCCAATTTTGCTTTTCAAATGATAAACGATAACAGACTGAGACAGTAGTATGTTTATGTGGCATATGTGTGTGTTTTCATCTCTGCAGAATTGAGTAGTTTTCTACAATAAAAGCTCTCATGACCTGAGACCTGAGATCGCCTTCAGTTTCCCATGCTGTAAAAAACACTTATCTTAAATCTACAGATAAGGCTTGGCTTAACCTAGTAGCTCTCTGCCAAGGCCTTACATAACGCATACCAGCCGCCTCTCAACATAGATAAACACACAAGAGAAGGGTAACACCATGAATCATATTTACAGCTATAACATGGCTTGGTCTGTTTGCAGATGATCTAATTCAGGAAATAAGGACACCAGACAAACAAGTTGCTGCCCTAGAGGGGATCAGGGATAGAAAGAAGCAGCTGAGAAAGTTATGATGGCCAAAACTCCCCTCTTTAAATGGAGAGCTGGGGTTTGTTTCAAGTCAATTAAAATAAATTACAGTACATACTGTTAACCTCTTTTACCCAACGAACCGAGTACCGGGTTCGGCTGAGCTGTGTGTTAAAACACTGTCTTTAAACACTTCATAAAATGCTGTGGTGGTCTTTTTTCCGAATTGTTTCTAAATGACGAGGCCTTAACGCTACTAAAACAACACTCCCAGTGTAACTTATCCAAACAATGTTTGTTTGGCAATGATTTCAATATTTTAGTTACAAAATCAACGCACGAGAAATTGTATTTTCTACTTTATAATATTTTTGTTTTTATATTGAATGTACATACTTGACTTTGGAGTCTTATTCTTATTTACATTGTTATTGATCTTATTTGTTATTATCCAGGTTTTACTTGATCATATTTCATTATTATAATAAAACTACTCCATTTGGAGTCAAAATTATACAATTCAGTTGTTTTTTTATTGATTTTATACTGTGCACAATGGTAGAATCTGATGATGCACAGGGTAAATGTCATGGCCAAAGGCTCTATTGTGTGCACATAGCCTCCTGTAGTGGATATCAGTAGTATTTTATAGCCAGATTCCCTTTTAAGAGGTAGAAAACCCATTTGGCACACTTTGGGCATCCAAGTGGCCAAATGGAGAGTTCACCTGGTCCTATCCTTGCTAAAAACCTTTGTAGAATCTATGTGCTTTGTGTTATTTACATCTGCTTTGGCACAGTTGTAGTCAAGGAGTTGCTGAATTAATTCAATGGCATTGTTGCTATAATGGTGTTATCCACTGTCTAATCTGGAAAACATATTGGGTGAGGATAAAAATTTAAATACTTCCTTTCGTTCATCACAATTTACCCAGGCATCCTAACACTGGGGATGAATTCTCTGCAGTCTTACCTATCCATAGAGACCAAGATGCATGCATATAGACCTGGTAGTCGTGGAGCTGTTCTTGATTTATTTTGGGTACGTCTGGTGAACCACACCTTCCAGCACCCCTAGGGCTTAAGAGGTTCAAGAGATGTCTGGCATTGCACCTGGTCATGTACAAAACTTAATATCTTTTGGCAGGACTTCTCTGACATTATGACAAGACTTACAAGATTTACCTTCCCATCGGACCCGCAAATTTGTTTATTAGGGAATTTCACAGTCATTAGTAAACCTTTAAGAAACTTTCAAAAAAAAGTTTTTAGAAATAGCTCTATGCATCGCCAGGAAGTGTATAGTAATTACATGAAAGTCTGATTCCCATCTCCTCATATCTAGATGGCTTTTAGAAATGAACAGCTGCATTCCACTTGAAAATATCCCATAGACCCTCAGAAATGAATACAACACCTCTCTGAAGAATTGGCAACCCTATTTAACCTATATGGACTCCTTACCAACACCTATATCGGATTTGATATAACAAAATTATCAGACTTGATACATCATTAGTCATCTGAATAAGTCAGAACACTGCATCTTGTTATTTATTATTTCTTTATTTGTGTATTTAATTAGTTTTTTTCTATATCTTTTTTAATTCAATTGATAGTTAACTAGCCTACTCCTTTTGAGTATAGTTCTTTTTTTAAGTTTGTATGTGGGTGGGATAGGGAGGGAATTTGGAGCCATGTTTGTGTGAGTTTGTATGTTTTGTATATTTGGTTAACTAAAAAATTTGAAAATAAAATATTCTAAAAAAAAAAAAAAAAAAGAAAAAAAAAGAGATGTCTGTGGTTCATCTACACTTAATATTAGCCTAAACTATTGGACTCCTGCAGGCCAGGAGAATGATAGCTTTGTCTTGGAGAAAAATGGATTTACCTTCGATACATGTATGGGTGAGGGACGGCATCTTGTGTTGTACTGGAGAGACTTACATACATAACCAGAGGAAAAGCAGCAGAATTTGAAAATGTTTGGAAACCTTTGTTGGAGTTTCTTGGACGTCAAGGGGCACAGTCAAATTGAAACTCTTGTGTGTTGCTGAGTGCTGTTGTTGAAATTTTTGTGTGTTGTTGTTTTTTTTTTTTTTGAGGTATTTATTTATTTTGTCTTATCTGTTTTCTTTGTTAGATATGTGAAATACATGAAATGGCATGTCTCTCTTTCTTTGAAATTCTGACTAAACATTTCATTGTATAATTTAATTATTAATATTGTTAGTCTGTCTGTATGTGTATATATGTAAAATTCAATAAAAATATTGTTTAAAAAAAACAACACAAAAAATATGAGCCTAAACTACATGGTTCAATGTTTTAGAATGGCAACTATAGCAAGTGATGCTATCATATCAGCAAAAGGATGAATCATAATATGACTTCAGGGAAATGGTTAGACAGAGACAGGACCTTCGGATATAACAAAGCGGATTAGTATCAAAGCCATGAAGGGAGGGGGTCAGTGGGCATGGCCAAGGGTGATGTTAGATCAGCTGATCCAGCCTCACATATTGTTCAACACCTACAGAGAGAGAGGCTAGACTGGGGCCAGACATCACATGACATCATCTTTAACCCTCCTGTTGTCTTCCCGTCGACCATGCAACTTTTATCTTCCCGGGTCAAAATTGACCCAATCCGGTTTGACTGTCTATAAATCATACACTATAAATTATCACCCAATTCTGTGTTACACCTTTTTGGCCGACTTCATTCCCACTCATTACCACAAGTTTTACACTTTTTTGGGGGGAATTTAAGGTTAATAAACCTAATTTTGGTGAAATTCTACTTAATTTTTTATTTTTAAAAAAGCAGAAATTATGAATTATTTTGACTATCAGAGGAACATAATGTTGATGGATTATCACAGATGGGTAGATGTAAAGTTTAGTTAGAATATTGTTTTGAAACCATTTTTTTTAATGACACCTGTGGTCCTCAAAAATTTACCACAGATGCTATAAATTAGAATAAAACACCCAGAATTCAACGAAAGTAGTGGTCATTAATTGTTTTTGCAAAGACCATATAGTAGGGAACCACCCATATTAATTTGGGGCAATTAGATGAAAGAAATCCATATTTATGATATAGTGAATTTTGAAAAAGGGTCAGATTTGACCTGAGGACAACAGGAAGGTTAAACTTTAAGACAAAAACACAGTGAAATACACACAGCCCGTATTCAGAAACTCTGCATCTGAAACAAGCTGTCTGGATTTCTGCCCATTCGTAATGTCACGAATATACAATATTTAGACCTTTGACACAATTTTAAACGTAAACATTCTAAATGTGTCCCAGTTTATTTCCTGTTGCAGTGTATGTGAATGTCATCGGCTGACAGGAAGTACACATGAACCCAAGCTGTTGTCTAGCAACGCAATTCTGTTTCAATTCTGTCAAAATGCGCTAAAACGGAGCGTTTCAGACAAGAGGGTAAATACAGGCATATTCAGGCTGACAGTATGAGGAAAATAAAGTTGTTTTTTTTTAACATTACAGCATGTAAACATGTTCTAGTAGAAACACAAAATACAGGTATCAACCTGAAAATGAGCACGATATGGGACCTTTAAGACAAAAACACAGTGGTCATGTTTTGGTCCCAGACAGTTGGGTGAAAGGTTACCTGATAGGGGGGCGGTGGCTCCTGGTCTGGGTCGGCACCGTCTCCGTAGCTGGCCCGGTCCGACTGGGATTCATGTAGCAAAGAAATATCATCCGAGGTGGGAGATTTCAGACAGTTTCCCATCTCCTTCCTCTTCTGGTCAAACTCTCTCCTCTCTCTCTCTCTCTCGGTTTACTGAACGTTACACTAACGGGACACTTTGATAACAATGTCAGCAGATGAGAAGAAGGTGTTTCTCCATACACCAGCTGATGAATCTCCTCTCGGGCTGGAGGACTGGAGGGCTGCTCAGTTCAACAACAAACAAAACATTCCCTCAGCTAGCAGCTAGCAGTTAGCCACACAAAGAGCTAGCTATCATTGCACAAAGAGCTAGCACTCACAGGAGAGACTCGGTTTAAGCTCAAATTCACGACTGAAACAAACCCACAGAATGTTATATCCGCGGTAGGTAGCGAAACGAGGAAAATATTAATATCATTCATTTAATCTGACAAAGCCTCAGGGTGGTTTTCCTGTCTGAAACCTCCCTGGTTGTCAGGGACTTTCCAGTTTGCAGCTGCTGCCGAGCAACGACTAGTGATGTGTGGGTCACGAATGAGCCAGTTCTTTGAGCCGGCTCTTTTAAGTGACCGATAGGAGCCGGCTACCGTCTGAGAGACTTTTTTTTTTTTTTTAATTAAAGGGACTGTTTGTAACTTTCAGAAATGCTTGTTAACAGAGACACCTGTGGCTGTTGAGTCAACGAAAGTCAGCGTCGGGTTTGCGTTTGCTCCCTCTAAATATACATGAACGAGCATCGCCTCGAAACAGTGAGGCGACACACGTCAGCTAAAACCACAATATCACTCTATATTTCACCTGCTTGGCAGTAATGTTAGCTGACCAGACGAAGGTCTCTCCATGGATCAATGCTGATCCTAGTGTTGGCTTTTCCTGCTTCAGCCTCCCGACCGCGGCCGAAGGAAACAGGGAAAGCACCAGAGTTTTGGTCGGAGACGATAACATTTCTCGCTGCGGAGCCCCATCACTTCACAAGACACGGGAAACCTCTGTTGGTCTGGAGGAGCTGCAGCATTTATTTCTGCACAAACGTCCACAGTACATTTACTAGATATTCTCAGAGCTAAACTAACTCTCCTGCAGTGTGTAGTATGCGCGCACGCACGTGAGGTGGAGCGAGAACATGCGCGGTGTGTGAGTGAAGGCAGGCAAGCGGTCTGAAAAGCGTAGCCACAGGCAAGAATGCATATGCGAGCGCGCATGGTAAACCGACCCGGTAGATTTATTCGTGTAAAAAGTTACAAACAGTCCCTTTAATTCAAGGCAGAATGATAGGACGATCTTCTCCGCGCCACGGGCACTCCATGCACTGACTGTGACTGAATGTTGTGTTATTGACGTCCGTGGGACCAATCAGGTGATGACAGAAAAGGATCATATCATCAAGCAGGGAGGGGCGGGGGTGCGCGGCACACTGATGGTCTACAGGTACAGAGCAGGAGGGAGAGGAGGAGAGAAAGAGAGAGGAGTGTGGTCGGTGAATAGCAGACAAGATGAGTGACAGTTGGAAACGAAGCAGCATGTAAAATTATGGTATTCTGGAAATTATAAGGATTAGTATAATTATATTGAATAATTTAAGTGATATATATGTGAACACATACTAATCAGAGGTCAAAACAGCGCTAAATGTGGCTAAATTATAAAAGGCAGAAGTGGTAAAACGAAAAGCCGTTTGGGAGCCAAAAGAGCTGGCTTTTCTTGGTGAGCTGAGCCAAATGATCTGGCTCATTAAAAAGAGCCGGAATTCCCATCACTAGCAACGACAAAAGGTGGCGATGTAGCAACACGACGCCCCGCCCCTTTTATACAACGAGCCAATGAGCGTTTAGCTACATACCAGGAAGCTCTTGTTGGCAGCCAATCAGATTCGGGATCACATTGCCCTTTGCTAAAACATAAACACAGAGCTGAAAAATCAATAAATGAGTCTTTGTGATTGCAATTTCAGGGCAGTTTTGCTATTACCAGTACTGGCCTCAAAATACTACATGATCATCCACTCTTTTACCAGTTTCTTGCTAGAACACCAAAATACATGTTATCAAGAGCTCGTTATCCTTAAAGCATTTTAAAAGGAAATTATCATCACATTTAAATCATGATGTCTAATTATCTTTTGATATGTTTAGATACATTTTCTTTTTTTTGTACTTTTTTTTGTATGTATTTCATTGTTTTTATTGGATTGTTTCCCACTGTTTGGTTAGGTTTTTCTGCACATTTTGTGTACTTCTTGTTGTTTAAATGTTGTTGTATTTTTTAATAATTATGTTAGTTTAGATCTTTCTTTCTTTTTTGTTATTTTTTTTTTCTCCTCGGGTTGGGGGGAGGTCCTTTGTATAAGCCTGTGGCTTCTTGACCTCTCCTGACATATTTCTTGTTTTGTTTTTTTTCATTGACTGGATTTTGTGCAGTTTTATATATGTGCAAATAAATAAATAAATAGTCAATTTAAGCCGTCTTTGTTTATTTTCAATTAAATATTATGTGCATACTATTCCAATACCCCTTTTTGTGTTCTTATCCCTGGCTCCCATTGCCTTGCACATCAACAAGATGAGATGACTTTACTGTATCTGTAGAGGATTAGATCACACATATGAGAACAAAGAGTGCAAAGATTTGCAAGCAAGCAGTGCCCTCTTTGTTCTGTAGATAATACCACTTTGTACTGTACATATTGTATTTTATGCTTCTGTTTGTGGTGCACAAATGACAAAAAAAAAGACAACACAAAATGGGATGTTTTTTTTCTTTTTAGTTGCTTATCATCATGTCATCTTAAATTACATTAGAAACATTCAGTATGTACAGGAATGTCATTCTGCTCAGTAGTAGCCGTGCCCAATAAAATATGCTGATTGTAAACAATGCCACTAAATTTGGTTAGAGTTTCGTTCAGCTATAACTGCAAAACCAAAGGGGGGAAAAAGAAAAATAAGTTTAATTAATTATCAGAAAATTAAATATAATTTGTTATTGAAATATTCCAGAGAGCTGGAAGAGAACAATATTGAAAGTACATTTCCTTAACCATTAAAAAAAAATGGAAACTGACTCCTCATCATCGTCTTGAATCCCAAACCTTACTCTAATCATGAATAAATAAGACGTGCTCTAATTCCAACACTTGAGACACCATCTGAGTTTCTAGGTTTTGGACAATCTGTTGCTGAGACACAGCCCTTCAAATAACCTCACCAAAGACACGATTAGACCCCTTTCTGTCTTATTATCAATCATTACAAGTGTTTGTTCATATACAGATTACTATTTGATACAGGAGCGTGGTTATGATGTTCATGTCCCTCTATAGGTGGTTGTAGTCAAGCATGGCTGATACAGGAGCAGCAGAGGACGTTCGCTAAGCCGGAAGACTGTGGTGGTTCCCGTTCAGAGCTTCTTCACTCACTATAGATGCAACAGGCGGACAAGCACGCAGTCCTTCGCTGCTCGGCGTGAATGGCCTATTTGTTCGAGCTCAAGTACTGTTGGAGCCTGTCCCACGCGCCAGGAGGAGAAAAGGAGGAAGTCTGCCTTTCTAAAAGACACATACATCTGTCCTCTTAAAACAGGACAATTTGTGTAAAAGGTGCCACTTACAGTATATAAATGTAAAGAACAACTCTCACTTCAACTCTGATTCTTTGACTCTGGAGAGTTTGCATGGCTGGCTGATTTACAAAGCGCTGTGCAAAAGCCATTATATGTGACTGTAAATACAACAGGATTGCAGATTTAATTATTTCTTCAGAAGGAGACTGAAAGAAAAATATTCCACATCTTTCAATGTTTCAATAGGTTTAAAGGAAAAACGTAAAATAATAAAAACAATAAAACTCACTCTGAGAAACACAATGAACAAAAGCTTATGTAGTGTAAAAGTGAATCCTACATATAAATAATTTATATCTAATTAGGTCATATTGGTTTTGATCAAATATCTAAATAGAGGTGAAACCTGTCAACCAAAATGTATCAAATGACACAGTATAAAACAGTCTCATAGTCCTCATGGACCAAGTGGTGAGTTGCATGATATGATATGTACCTGATGTGTCAACACATAACTATGTGTCATCTCCCATCTACACAAGTCATTTAATCAATAATCTATAATTTACATTAAATTAAAAGAGGTGGGAGAGCTTTGTATGAACCAGGTCAAATGGAGCTGCTGGCCAGGTGGAGTTACTGTCAGTAATTTATATGGGAGGTATTTGGGCCACCACAATTTTATTCTGGGGTAGTAGTGGAGGCCATCTGCAGTATATACTACACAAATGTCACCTTGTTTCCTACCCTAGTGCGCCCCTTATGGGTGGCCACAGTGCTAGACAAACAAGCCTGCTAAAAGCAATGTTTCATAAATATAGGCACATTTCTCAACTCGTCTCTATTTCAAATCACACAAGGAAGTGGAGTTCATCATAATATATCTCTGGAAGAGGACGTAGCAAACCTGCCTCAGCCGGTCAGAGCCACATAGAGCTGCAGTCGCCCGAAAGGGCAGCACGCATGAGGAAAACAAGCATCCACCTTCCCCTACCCTCCTGATGGACAAAACTAATCACCCACTCGAATGGGCGGAGCTGGGTTGGGCTGAGTGTTGCATTTTGGGACTGCAGAAACAGAAATCTGTCTCTGCTCTAGTGCGCTCTCTTCTGTCTGTTATGGGCTGGTGGGAACATTGATACCGTTCTCCCCCGCACCAACGCCTGCGCCCGCACCCTTGGCTTTGTGCAGAGCAGCCTGTATACGGAAGTGTGTCCGGGATTCCATCGAGTAGTTTTTGTAGTTTTGCCTGAAACAGAGCAAACAGAGTCATTTACAATCACATCAGGGGTAAATCTATTATTCTCACACATGGGTATTGTAATAAACCCATAAAATCACAAGGATGGTTTCAAATCACTCGTTTACTCACTCAAAGATGAATGGGTGTGGCATATTTAATTAAAAAAACAATGTCAAAAGTGATTACTTGTAGTTTTACTGTGTGGAAAAAGTGAAGAATGTTTGATTTCAGAAGCTTCTCCTTACAGATGATTTGAATACGTGTTGCTGGTTGACAGACTTACTTTGCGGTTTCTAGGAGTCTGACCGCTTCAGCTGTCCTGCCTTGCTCCAGACACAGCAGGCCGTTCTCCAGCAGGGCATTTGGAACCAGGTAGTGGTCGTACTTGATCTGAGTCTCACTGTAGAAAACGCCAAAACACAGTGGATACAGTATGTGTGTGAAAGTAAAGTCAGTATGAAAAGAAGATTCCCTCCAACTGTTGTGCTGTTCGTTTTTGAAAACAAAACTGCCTTTAATTACCAGAGAACGCACAACAAATATGATCAGGCTAACTGGTGATGACACACTGCAAAAAACTAGAGCATCTGTTTTGTCTGGTTTGGTTGCGTATGCATATACTGTACATGTCTGTACACATTACTGAGAGACGCTTACTTGCAGAGGACGAGGGTAAAGTAGTGCTCGGCCTCCTCTTGATGCCCCAGGTGTTTGAGACACAGTCCCTTCAAGAGGCTGATCAGACACTGGTCATCTATGGTGAACTCAGACCCTGACAAACACACAACCAGACAGTTAGGACCAAACTTGTAGATTATATTCACAGATTATATAATTCTCTGAGATGCTCCCAGTAAATGTAGCATCATTATAGCATCTAAAATAAATGCAATCCAGGTTAGCATATTAATATCAAAAGAAAGAAAATTAGAGTTTTTAATCCATTCGAAATGATCCTCTTGGCTCTGGTGAATTATTTTTCATACTTGGGGTGCTCTCGAGATTAGCCTGTGCCTCGTCCAGTGTTTTCAGCATGCCTTCAGTCAGGTCTTTGTGTTTGCCAATGACTGTGTAGCCGTTCCAGATGTACATCATCTCCTAGACAACACAAATCGTACAAAATCAATAATCAGATCATTTTCAGTGATAGAGGTGAACATAAAAAAAAGTATTTTCTCTGTGACAAAGCTCAGCTCTCTTTATGGATTTGACTTAAAGGGGACATATCATGCTCATTTTCAGGTTCATACTTTAATTTTTTTTTCTTTTTCTGGAAACCAGAAGGGGTTGGTGGGTCCATCCTGATTGAACCAACCTGTACATGCTATTTTCAGCATGGGGTCTACAAAGCCTGTGTGAAACTAAACTGCTAATTTCTCTGAGATTTATTTTTATCGATTTACTTCATGCAACACACTGTAGTAACTGTGTAAACATCCAGTCATTGCTACTAGTGAAGCAGTGCGACACGGCAAATAGCCTCGTCCAGTACTGACCAGTGGAGGAGCAGGAAGAGGAATGGGGTTTTCTGCAAGGTAGCGACGGGCTTTCCTGATAGCAAACTTCTCTGTTGGTAAAGATTTCCCTGCTATTTTCTGCTTCAGCCCTGGGACCTGCCTGAAATATAATAAAAAGCACACACATGCACATCAGCAGTAAATATGTGACACAGTTTCTAGTACTTACATATCTCACAGACTGTTTAAAAATGAGGTCCAATCAAATGTTCAATTAGTGGAGCATTTTGTACCATGAATAAATAATTTAATGTCAAAAACACCAATTCAATTCTTGCTATATTTATAATATTATGTTCATATTCCCTACCAATGAAAGCCTCTTCTCAGAAGAAGAGACTATGATATCATAGATATATAGCTGTCACAGTGAATTATCTCTGTTTCACTATGGTTGCTGTGAGTAGTTTCAGTAGTGCCTAACCTCTTAGCTCATACCTGAAAAGAGTGAGCGCAGTCTCCCCGAAGGTTAGGCAGTCATCCTCAGTCAGCATGCTGAGGTAGGCTGCTTTCATATACGCATAGGTAGCCTGAAGGAGGGAAAAAAGTGGTTACTACTGCAATCCCACCTTTCCTTTTTAAATGAGATGAGGAGAGAAAAAGACATTTTTTAAGACATTTATGTTCAGTCACTACAAGATGCTGACTAGGCTTTCTGTCTTTCTAAATAGCACAAAATGTAATTCATTTTCTTTTTTAACTATGCAAACATTTAATGGATTTTGCTTTGTGTATTGTTGCTGCCAGGTGAAAACACTGCAGGATGAGGGAGAGATGGAGACTGACTTACAACAAAAAAGCCCCACTAGAGCTGAACTGAACAGAGGAGCAATTCCTCTATAAGGTACTTATAACCATAAGACACCCCCACTGGTGTTGATATCTATGTTGGAGTGATTACACGTTTCTCTACTATGAGCTGAGAAAAGGTCAACAACATTGCACTTTAATTGAATTTGATAAATTAAAAACATTTGTCAAACTAAGAATGATTTTGGTGTCAAATCCCACCTTGGACCAGGTGTTCTCCTTGCTGAGCAGGTCGGCGTAGAAGTAGGCCATCTTCCAGTGCCTCTTGTACGTGAAGCACCACATCAGCTCCCAGTAACACATGTGGTGGAACTGCTTCCACTGCTGCTGAGCCTCGCAGCACTCCTCAAAACGCATGATAGCCTGGAAACATAAAAACCATTTAGGATCCATCAAACCATCAACTAAAAAGGCAACGTTAAGTATATTTGCCTGTATTTAATTAAAATGATACATATAGTAAAACCTGTCCTGACAATCAAGGTAATAATAACTTAGAATTTTCAATTAGGTTTTTTTATTTTAGTTTTGACTTTTTCGATTTCATTTTAGTTTAGTTAGTTTTCAGAGTGTATTTGCTAGTTTTAGTTTAGTTTCAGTTTTCCAGAAAGGTTTAGTTTTTATATATTTAGTTTGACAGTAGTTTTAGTTTGTTTTTTGTTAGGGCCAGCTATAAAGTCTCAGAAGTATGTAGCTACATACAAAATACATGGTTGGAGGATTTTGTAGGAATGACCATAATGTTTAATGTTTAGTCTTTGCGCTAATTTAGTGTCCGATGTGAAGCAATTGTGTCATAGAGCCATCTCCTGGAATGTCAAGTCGGTTCAGTTTCTGTGGTTCAATGTCACGAGAGTTGACAGAAGTTCATGCCGTCTCATTTTTTCAGTAGTTATATATTATAGTTAAAAAACTAAAACTGAAATTAATTTATGTTCATTTTTATTTTAATAGTTTTTTAACCAGGAAATATAGTTTTTATATAGTTTCAGTTTACTAGAAATATTTTTCACTGCTTATTTTAGTTTTAATTTACTATAAAAACTGCTGTAAATTGATGGCAAAATACAGCATGTCTCCATGTTATTAGGTAGCTGGTTATGATAAACAATCACTGAAAGTTATCTTCTCAGCACAAAAGTTAGGAGGGAAAACATTAAAAATGCGAGAAAACACTGCTGAGAGTTCAATTGTGTGTACACTTGCCAAAGCTTGCCACAGTCGGTCATGGTTTTTGTTTACGTTTGGCATTGTGCACCTGGAATGCTCGGAGGTTGTAAACTGAAAATTTCAACTTGGAAATTCCGGCTTTTAATTGTCTGGAATGTAGCATTATATAGGCGGGGTTTTGTAGCCTAGTCTGACATGGAGGCAGACTGACAATAAAACAGATTTCTCAATAAAAAAAATAACCACATCATTTAACAGACCGTGTTTTGTTTTGTTTGTGTATAGAAATGGAACTCACAGCATCCAAGTTGCCTTTGATCTCCTCTATTCGACCAGCGAAGAACAAGAAGATGGATCCCTGGAAAAAGACCACCCACACTTTGTTTAGTAACATTTCTAATTATGCAGGAATTAAAAAGAAAAAAACTCAGTGTTTAATTCTGGCAAACCTTCGGATATTTTTTGAGATATGGCTGCAGCAGTTTCTCTGCATCTTCAACGTCTCCTTCTCCAGTGCCTGCGAGACACAAACAGAACAAAACCAATTAAGATGCTGTTTTTGAGGTTGGTTGCAACTGCATGCGTGTGGGTGTGTGTGTGTGTGCGTGCGTGTGTCCTTGCTCACCTAGTATGAAGCTCATGAAGGTGTGATAACAGAGCAGCAGCATGTTACACAGAAAGGACCTGAATGTGCTTTCTGCAGAGCCCTCCAGAAGCTGCTGAAGACCAAACTCCTGCATGAACACACACACACACACACACATGGACATCAAGTTTGAATCGAGTCTCATTTCAGGGAAAATCTGTTGGTGAAAGCTGCACACACAGGACACACTAATGCAATTTGAAGACATTCTCTGTGCAGGAAAATTACAGAGGCGAGAATAGTTGTCTTATTAAGTTTGTGCTGAAGGATGAGCAGCATCTGCTTGTTTACCAGAGTACTTTTAGGCATCCAATCTGAACAGAGTTAGGTTTGTGTGCAAAATATGCAAGTACATATATATACACACGTGGACAAAATTGTTGGTACCCTTCCGTTAAAGAAAGAAAAACCCACAATGGTCACTGAAATAACTTGAAACTGACAAAAGTAATAATAAATAAAAATTTACTGAAAATGAACTAATGAAAATCAGACATTGCTTTTGAATTGTGGTTCAACAGAATCATTTTAAAAAACAAACTAATGAAACTGGCCTGGACAAAAATGATGGTACCCTTAACTTAATATGTTGTTGCACAACCTTTTGAGACAATCACTGCAATCAAGCGATTTCTGTAACTCTCAATGAGACTTCTGCACCTGTCGACAGGTATTTTGGCCCACTCCTCGTGAGCTGTCTCAGGTTTGAAGGGCGCCTTCTCCAGACTGCATGTTTCAGCTCCTTCCACAGATGTTCAATATGATTTTTTTTTCTTTCTTTAACGGAAGGATACCAACAATTTTATCCACGTGTGTATATACAGGATATGCAAGTTCACTGTGTCAAGATCTTGTCAGCATAACTCTTAAGACTCCAGAAATAAGATGTCCTTGATTATGCAACCGGAAGATAAATCAATCAATTCGGAGAACAATACCCCGAGCGATATCCAGACCTAAACCCTGATGAACTTCACTTTTCAGATTATTTTGTATAGTGGTTAAATAAACCAAATCCATAATGACAGTAGGGCTGTCCTCGGCCAAAGAAATTCTTAGTCGACTAACTCTCATACAATTTTGTCAATTAATCGATTAGTTGCTTTAATCGCCAGATCTGTAAAACTGAGTTTCTCCACAAAGAATCACACAAAAGCAGCACTTTACATCCAGTGTTTACCAGAGATGTGCTCATTAGTTTCTTGGAAGTAAGTCATTCCGCATGAAAATTACTCAAAAAGCATAAAAACTACAAATCATCTAAAGAAATCTTAGTTGACTGAGACAAAAACAACTTATCCAGTGGTTCCCAAACTTTTTCACATCAAGAACCGCTAAACTGACACAAATTAGACCCCCATTTGATAAGATTTTGTCCCAGAGTCCCCCATCTGATAGGATTTTTGCTTTTAGACGTTTGATTACAGAAAGTGTATGAAACCCATGACCCAAATAGTCATGCATTCTGTCATCGTGTTACTTATGGATAGAATTTTAGTGAAAATAATTTTTCCCCTTTTTGCCGGGGACCCACTGAAACCCCCTAAAGGACCCCTGGGGGTCCCCGGATCCCACTTTGAAAACCACTGGACTAATCGACTCAGAGGGGGAGGCTCTAAGTGACAGAATCAAAAAGCAAAAACAATTATTTTAGCTCAACAAATAATAGGAAGTCCAAAGAAGGGTACAGTCATAATTTATTATGATCAAAGCAATTTTAAAGCCATTCACCCATTAACTGAAAGGGTCCGACTCAGCACTGTAGTAGTCACATTAGTTTCACCACAAACCACAGGCATGATTTACTGTGAGTCAATGAACCAGTGAGGCTGAAATTAGAGATAGAGGCAATTTCCGCCTTCCATATACGCTTTTCATTGTTTACAGCAAAGACCCAGCACTTCCCACATCACAGAACAATCCCTCCCCTGTCAAACGTCTCTAAGTCGACCCATTCTGCCCTCAGTCCTGCCCGCAGCTCCGTTTTTCAGCCATAACTGGCTCTTACATGTCAACTCACCTTATTACCAGAGAAACCGACAAACTCCAGCAGCTTCAGCGTCCGCGTGGGCAACATGGAAATCATCTGCAGGAAGTAGACAAGCAGTGCAATTGAAAGGCCGCAGGATAACAGTCATTCCTTTGTCATTACAACACCGGTGGTTTCCGAAAAGTGGTCTTGAATTTACTGTACAGTATTTACATAAGTTTTCCACTTCAGAGTTTCTACCGCAAAAACGTGAAACAAATAAAAACATGCACAAAAGAGCAGAAGAACAAAATGTGATTGGCTATAATCTAACACGGATCCAGAACTGCTGCACGAGCAGCACTAATCTCAAAACACACTGCTTGTCTGCATGGTAGATTATAGCTGATCTTACTACATATTCATAATATGCTTTTTTCTATTTAGCCCTAAGATACCCACAGACCCGTATTTGTCTTTCTTAGGGGGAGATCGCAGGTCAACAATATATGTCACATAGAAGTGGTGTACATCATCAACCAGTAAAGTCTTTCTACTCATAACTCAGAAATAAACATGAATAAATGAATGAATTAAAGTAAAGTGTAAAAGTGTATAAGGGTTTAGAACATTATGATAGAAATATATGATGGTCATTCCCATGCTCTATTACGTCTCATAAGTCGTTGCAGCAATTTTTGGGTTGATACCATTTGTTACACAGATTTGATGCTAACTTTAACCATTTTTTACCACTCAAGAATTGATAAAAATTATCAATAATCCCTCCAAAATACCACATTAAGACACCAAGACCTAGAAAACACCACAGAAAAAGCCATGCTGTGATCTGGTATCAAAAACTTTTGACATTTGGAGATTTCTGCAAGAATCTTTCAATATTTTTCGGCGAATGTATAGCGAGCACTTCTGTTCTGGAAATTGCTCAGAAATCCCCTTTTTGTTAATCTACCTACGAAAGCCACCCATCCTCTGAATGCTCTACGTCTGTAGTTTGTGGTTCTAAAGTTTCATGAGGCTGTGATTATCCTAGAGGTCACCACAGGTCATTTTATACAGTGACGTCATGTTTCAAAAAATGGTCTCAATATATTAAATGGCTCCTATGCGGATTAATATTCATAACATACATGAATACAATTAAGCTCATTGGATCCACAAGAGTCTCGGCTTTACAGTGATACCCAGTTTATGTGATTCTAAGACTGTTTATAGACCCCAGTATGCAGAAATAGTCAAATACACCATTTCAGAATAGGGAAAAAGAACACATTTGTACTGCATTAAAAAAAACTACATGGATTTTGCCCCAAACTGCATGTGATTATCATAAAGTGGGCATTTATGTAAAGGAGAAGACTCGTGGGTACCCATAGAACCCATTTTCATCCATATATCTTGAGGTCAGAGGTCAAGGGACCCCTTTGAAAATGGCCATGTCAGTTTTTCCTCGCCAAAATTTAGCCTAATTTTGGAGCGTTATTTAGCGATCATCCCGACAAGCTAACATGACATGGTTAATACCAGTGGATTCTGAAGGTTTTGTAGTTTCATATGATACCAGTATCTTCCCTCTATCTATCTTAAGACTGAGCCTGCTACAGCCTCTTAAAGACAGTAATGTCAGTCTCAGAGGGTTTTCATTCATATGTTTTTTATATCCATAGGTACTGTATACTGTGTATACTGCACTATTTTGCACTACTTTAAGTATTTTAATCTAGTATCATAATTTATTAGTACTATATTAGTATCATTATTTTTAACTTTTAAGATGTTTAAAATTTGTCTGTACTGTGTTGTTAATTGTATTACTCTATAAGCCTCTGCAATTGCCCCTCGGGGACAAATAAAGTGATTTGAATTGAATTGAATTGAATTAATTATGACCGTCTTAAGCATCGCAGAAAATGTATGGCAAGCAAGTAGTTTTTTTTTGTTTTTTTTTTACTTTGGTTCAGACTTGATATTTTCTGGATGCAAACTTTTACTTACTAGATTAAAGGCTCCTACTCCCAGTTTAACGCCACCCTCAAAATGTCCGTGGTTGTCACCGTGAGAGTATCCAGAGGACTGGAGGACTGTGTGAAGCTCTCTGTGAGTTAACAATAAAGGAAGCAGATTAAATGCAGGGTTTTACAAAGTAATAGAAGGTCTGCTAAGAAAATAGGAACATCACAAGCACAATGAGATGAGAACAAAAATGATATGATAGGATTTCAGATTCTCACTTGTATGTCTGGTAGCTGTTCCTCACTTTGATTCCCCCTTTGATGAAACTGATCATGTTTTCATCCTAAACAAGAGAGACGGCAAGGACAGGTAAGAGAAGGAAACAGAGAATGAAACAAGCATGAAAGTATCAGTGGTGGCAGATTCAGTGGAAGGCTATCTGGGTATAAACCTCAGTCCTGACCTGAAGGAAGGTGAGTGCTGCCCTCTGCAGGAGACACTCGGCGTAGCACACCTCGGCGTGGAGCTCCTCTGGGGAGAAAATGATTACATCAAAGTTATCTTGAGTCACAGTAATAGCCAAACACATTCATGTGCCATCTGTTGGTCACACATTTTACTCATCCCGTCAGCCCCACATGACTTTACTGACCTTCTGTGAAGTTTTTGGAGAAGCTCGACTTCTTGCGGTGCCTGATTGAGGAAGCACAAAAACGCAAAAGCATCATGAGTTATCAGTGGGTTTGTTCCGCTGAAGATCTTCAGGATTGTTTTTCAGCTGCATGGCACATGTCCTGCATTTCATTGCTTATCTTGTTTCTATGCAAATCAGTGGCTCAGCCTCTTTTCAGTGAATACAGGATGCTGAGCTGCTGGCAGAGTGAAGTTACCACAAGGTGCTGAGCATGCATTAAATCTCCTCTCTAATCTCAGATCAGTGTTGGTCTGAAGAAGGGTGGGGGTTTGTGTGGGTGAGCTGATGCTAAGAATCTTGGTATCATCTTTGACCGGTATATGACTTTTGACTATCATGTCACTAAACTTGTCCAGTCCTTGAACTATGAAAGCAGCAGTGTGTAGAAATGGAGCAAATATGATTAAAAAAAAGTTATTTTTATAAAACGGTCACTATATCCTGACAGTGTATGAGACCGGTAATCTGAAAAAAATCATGTGTTTCTGTGTCCTCCGGTGCTCCTAATGGCATCTGCAAGATTTCACAGACCGGAGGAAAACAACCAATCAGAACTGAGCTGGAGCCTGTCCTCCAGCTGCCATCTATGAGCCGGCTGTCAATCACTCGTGAACTCTGATCAAACGGTCAAACTAGGCAGCGCTGATCAAATATGAATCAATATTCTGTTACTGTAATGACTATTTCTCGCCTCAAATGTTTTCAGAAACATCTTGTAGTGTACTGTTTAGCTGTAAAATGAGAAAGTTTGTGACCCGGCAGCCAAGTTGAGATCTGCTGAGGAAATACCAAGCACCGCCCACCAGCCGGAGCACAGCCAATAGAAACACTCTCTCTGAAATGACCTGTGATTGGTCGAAGTCTCCCGTCACGGGCTAGATTTTTTAAATCCTGAAAACAGAGCCATGAGGAGGTGCAGAAGTCTAGTTTTCTCTCAGAACACTTGAATTACAATATGCTGAAAGGTTATTATGGGATTTTTGCCCAATGATGCCAAAAACGTGTTGCCTACTTTAGGTTTAATTCACACTTTCATTTTCTCCTGTCTAGACAATTGTAATTCCCTCTACACCTGGCTCAGTCAAACTGCTTTAAATCGCAGTTACAGTTGGTTCAAAATGCAGCTGGCAGGTTATTAACCAGAACTAGCCGTCGGTCTCACATCACCCCTGTTGTGGCATCCCTCCATTGGCTTCCTGTTAAATTCAGAATAAACTATAAGATCTTGCTAATTACATATAAGGCACTGTATGACGTCGCCCCCAGTTACATTTCTGATCTCCTTGTTCCATATTCTACCTCTCGACCACTCCAATCCTCAAATCTCGGCCTTGTATCCATCCCCTGCTCCAACTGCAAAACAAAAGGTGATCAGATCTTTTCTGTCTTAGCCCCATCCCTCTCGAAACACTTCCCCCAATCTATCAGAGCTGCTGAATCTTTGGACTGCTTTAAGCAGCTTCTAAAGACCCATCTTTATAGGCATGCCTTTTTCTAGGCCTCATCCACATCCGTTTTGTTTGTTTCAGTCTGGTCTGTCTCTCATTGTTTCTGTGTTTCATATTGTAATTATTCTTTGGTTTCTGTCATTGTTCAATGTTTTTTTTGTTTGTGAAGCGATTTGTAACAGTGTATTTTAAAAGGTGCTATATAAAAATAAAAGCTTTACTTACTCACTTACTGATGAGATGTACTGTTAGTCCGGCTCTAAGTCATGACAGATTCTCACATTATGACAGACATTTGTGAAATTCCTTCGGCCTGTGAGTCAGGATGATCTCAGCATGTTGCCTGGTTTTGGTACGATGTTACTAATGGGAACCATGTGTTCAAAAGATACAGTACCCTGTGTCTGAATGTTTAAAGATTTGATCAACCTCACTTTTAGCATTTTTTATTTCTAAGAAAGTGTTTTCATTTTCTAAAAGCAAACTTTTTTGTTTGTTTCAAAAGGGGCTTGACTCGAGACAGACTAAATTAATTTCTGCCGCCAACAAGAGAGGAACTAACAAAGATAAAAAACAACCCCGTCACAGTTTATCAGCTGCTCATCGGGCCATTATTTCACCCCGGTGTTGTGGGAAAGTCTCACCGCTGACAGATGGCCTGGGCCTCCTTCATGGTGTTTCCTGCAGTCAGGATGTGTTGGGGGTCAAAGGTCATCATGGCCTGCATCTCCAGTATGGTGGCATAGTTCAGGGCGTGGTACATGCTGTCTTTGCTTCTGTAAAATAGACATCACATGATATTTGTTTTCAGTTTTATTGCAAGAGGAAGTTGGAGGTATTAAACTGGTGTGCTGACAGAGATGATGAAGAGGTGAAGTTGTTTGATTAAGAGAAGAGTTAAAGAGTCGTACAGTAGTCACTTAATCAGGCAGCTTAAACACCACTTCACAGAAAAAAAACAGTTAGTGTCTATTTATACCTGCAGTTGTTGGTGTGTCACGTCACACCCTGTGTTTAACTAGAGCACTTCTTGCATGTTTTAAAGTGATGACGGAGGAGTGTTCTATGTCACACATGTTTCCACTAGATGTACTTGTTGTTCCACTTAAAAAGCTTGATGTTCCAGTTGTAAGTCATTATTTGAACTAATTATTAAAAAAGTTAAACAAAAACATGGGTGGTTTAATTGGCTTTATATGTACCCATGTATTACACACATGCACAAACACAAACACAAAGACATGGCTGAATAATTTTGGTAAAACATAAAGGCAGAGCGAGGTGTGTAGAGAAGAATGCAGTCGGTCTGCATTACTGAGTCATGTGACCAGCCTCTGTAATGTCACTTTGAGCTCCAACCAGTCGTCTTTCATGGAAACTAAATTTGCATCAACATTTGAACCCATGGAAATAGAGCACAAAGACACACCACCACATTAATCCTGTTTAACTTCTACTTATATTTATAGGCTATATATGTGATAAATGTGAAAGTGGTATCATCTGTGTGGATTTTAGCCAGTCAGGGACATACAATTTCAGCAATAAATCAGGGTTTTAGTAGTAGACAGAGAGCAGAGGGCAGAGATTCAAACTTTCACCTAGAGGAATTATTAATTCTAAACAAGTGGCCAATCGGTAAACAAGAGCCAACTCAGTAACAACCAGGAAGCAACAGCAGAGAGTCGGAGAAGGCGGAGGTACACACTGAGAAGCAGAGAGATTTGCCTGACTTACATTTCCATTGCGTCAGGCTTATGTAAGACGACAACCCAAACTCAAGCTGAGAAACCTTTTAAGATGGACCTGTGAGGTGAAATGAATTGCTTGTCGCCGTGCTGAAAGTGGCTGAGAATTCAAAATATTTCACAGCAGCACTCAGATCATCTCAGGGCTCAAGGACACAAAGGTCCTCACCCGTCTGACAGCACTGAAGTCCGGTCTCCCACATATTTTCACCACATATGCTCCATGATGCGAGGGAAGAATTGTTCTGTGCTTTCTACAGAAACGCAGACAGGAGCACCGACACCGGAGCAAAGCAATACAGTACTGTGGATGGGGACGGCAGAAAAACATATTTTTGACACCTGAAAGAAAGGATCACCTAACAAAATTGACATCCGTTTAAGAATACGCTATATTTAGAATATTTTCCAACAGCAAACTGAATTGGAAGTGAAACATATCTATACTGTTTTTGTCACCTGAGCCTGCTGGCTTTGGAGAGAGCCTAGATACATTTCACTTTCAGTTCAGTTCCCTGTCGGAGAGGAGAAGGAAAGGGCTGTCTGATGGCACGATAAAGCAGTGAAATATTCTTAATATAGCGTACACTTAAACGGATATCAAATGTTTTAGGTGGCTAAAATATTTTTTTCTGCCGTCCCCATCCACAGCACTGTATTGCTTTGCTTCGGTGCCGGTGCTCCTGTCTGTTTCTCGATGCTGGAGGCACACAGACCGTCATCTACTGTAGGTAATACACCTACTATGGATAAGAACCTCATACAATCCCACTTCAAAACACCCAAACTATCCCTTCAAGGCTGAGTCCTCACTGCAGCGCCCCAGATTTGAGTGCCTTTGCTGCATGTCATCCCCTCTCTCTCCCCTGCTTTCCTGTCTGTCTCTCTCACTATCAAAAAACTAGAATCCCCCAAAAAATCGTAAAAAAAGGAAGTGGGGTAACGGCCGGAGTGTCACTATGCAAAATTGTTTATTTCTGTCAAAATACATGATTGTTTTCAGTGTGAAAGTTGCCGAAATTAGCAGCTAAATTCCAAAATTAGATATATAAACCTTTGAAAGATAAGGACACCTCTTCTGAAAAAATAAGTTGTGAAACTAGTATGTACATCATACTTCTACAGTACACCTCCTGCACCCACTCCCTGCTATGGCTGTGAGGAATGAGGCAGGACAGCATTATGGGAGAATACGATTGTATGCATGTTTGAACAGAGAGCTGGCAAATTAAACTAAGCCTGCTGTTGGATACCTCTGGGATCGGAAGGCAGATGACTTAGTAGGCATGTTTCTACAACGTTGAGTCTACAGTGGCTCCTTGACTACGACTCAGAGGAGGAGAAGCTTTAAGCACAGGGCCTCAAATATCTGAACCCTATAAGAGAGTAGCAATTTAAAGAGAAAACTCAGCTTATAGGCTTATTTAACATGGTATGAGGACGCATGGACAATAGTTTAGTGTATAATCACCAAAAAATTAAAATTGTTATGTTTTTGTTACCTTAGAATGAGCCGGTTATATCTACATAGGGAGCGGGTCCTCTTCACAGAGCCGGCCGCCATGTTTCTACAGTAGCCCTAAATGGACAAATGACCGGAGTTGATAATTTTACTCGCTGCCATTGCCGCCTCTCTCTTGCTTCTTCACTCACTTCCCACGTACACACACACTCCACACACTGGCTCTGCTCCAGATGACCTACGCTACTGTTACAACAACTGGCTCTAGATGGGACCGTTCACGTTTTTACATCGGCCATTGTAATTGTCCTACACGCTTGGCACACGGGAGAGGTTTCCATCTGCAACTTCACCGCTAGATGCCGCTAAATCCTACACACTGTTCCTTTAACCCTGTAATGGCAGACCCTGTCTTCCTCCCAATGTATGCTAGAATAGCTTCCAGCTGCCATCGACCATAAAACAGAAATGTAGGAGTAAAAGCAGATTGAAGTACATCCAAATGATGAAAGCTCTCTGAAAGAGTCTCTCCAGTATTTTAGTTTCAGTGTGTGCGTGTGTGCTGCAGAGCCTCTAGTAGACTGTATACCCTTGTCCCACCTGACTGCGTCAGATCACAGCTGGAGGAAGACGAAACGAGATTGGAGGAGGAGAGAACTGGCAAGCACACGTGGACTAAAGTAGAGCACAGAAAAACACTGAAGAGGACGAGGACAGATTCTTCCAGTGCTTCACATCCCCGGGGCTGCTTGTTCCCTCAGTCTTTCAGAGTATCTCTCTCATAATGCAGCAGATGTCATCACACCTCACATAATATTATATAAGTCTGATGCCTCGAGCCATCGGCTTCGTCACAAAACCCTTTTCTGAGCAGCATACAGGAGTTTGTGGGTGTTATTGGGCTTTGTATAAAGCCAAACAAAATAAAGTGCTGTCTCAATTTGATTAGAGTGCTGCATTCAAATGTAAAACAACACTACACAATAATACCTGGCCAGATCACCACGCAGGCCCTGGTTATTATAGGATAGACGTGTCTTATCTCTTAAGTTTCAATCTGCACTCTCATACTGTCCTGCTGTCAAATCCAACCATCTGGGCTCAAACAGCTACAAACATGATCATATTTGCAACTCCTGTTTGTTCAGGTGCACTTTAGTGACTGGAGGAGACAGAGATAGCACAAGATAGCACACACAGACGGAAATGAGGACGCCTGCTGAGCTGACAGACTGCCAAGCCTCAGGTGGCAGCAGCTATAGAGGTGTTGGATTTAAACTGATTTTCCCTCCAGGTTGGAATATTTGACAAATCCGGATTTAAATACTAAAACATATATTATGATTATGACAACAGGGCAGTCACTTGGCAACAGGGTACTTATGTAATGTTGCAATAAAAGTCTCCATGTCTGAGTCGGGGCTTAAAAACCAAACTAAATACATCATTCTAAACTTTCCCAACACTTACAGTGCTAAACACACTAAAATGGCTCCAAACAACAACACAAAACTGACAATCTAGCTGTATAGTACTAAATTATAAAAAGAATGTACAGGGTGACAGGAAGACGTTCTTCTGCTTCGATGTAAGATGGCACTGAAAAGGAAAAACTGGGGCTAAGGAGTGGCCCGCAGCCCCAGAGAAGAGATCAAGGGTGGAGGATAATAGCGACGGTGTGATGAAGTTTCTGATAATAGAGGAGAGAATGAGCAGTGAACAATGGAGAAACTTGATGACACCAACTAGAAGCGGGGTGTGAGCCCGGAGAGGAAGTTTGTGTTTGTAAATGTAACTCAAAGCACCATGTCAATCATGGAAAACCTACTGCCACAAAATCCTCCAATCTGCAACAAACACCAAAGTTCCTTTAGCCTACGGTGACCAGATGTTTCACCGGTTTCAAGTGTCCCGAGTCCCGACAACTATTTGTAAAACACTAAAATGTCCCGGTTTTCACCACAATTAAAATAATAATAATAATAATATTAATAATAATAATAGTAATAATAATATTCTACATGTTTTCAGCATTTACATAGATGTTCATCATGTTCTTTCCCATTCATTACTATTTAACCAAATATAAAAACATAAAAAATGCATCACGCATCTGAACTCAACACTGATTTGACTGTATGTGTGTCAATCAATGTGTCGTTGTTAAGGCTGTTGCTACGACGCTTGCTCTCGTGCTAACATGCTCACAAAGACAATGCTAACACACTGATGTTTAGCAGCTATAATGTTTACTATGTTCATCATCTTAGTTTAGCGTGTTAGCATGCCAACATTTACTAATTAGCACTAAAAAAAGCACTACAGCCATACGCCTTTTCCATAGAAAACATTTTGACTTGTCATAGTACTGTAGGAAAAGCACAGTTAGTGTTACTAATGATGTCTCTGTTCTGTTCAAGTATCCCTGAAGGCTACGACAGTGTGACAGTGGTCACAACACCAGGACCCTGAAACTGAATCAGCTAAATGGCATTCATCCATCATTAGTTCTATTATTTACACCTGTGTTTTCCTACTGTTATATGTAAAAATGTATTCCCTTAAAAAGGCCTACTGCGCATGAATGCAATTTGCTGTCGGAAATCTTCACTTTGTAACACCTGAGGGTGAAAAACACCTACAAATACAGTTGCTTGCATGTAAATCATCAGCTGTTTGTCTCTTATATTTGTCCACAAAAGCACAACGCCAGGTGGGTCAGAGCTCGACCAGAGCTGAGAACAACAGTTGTATTAGCACGTGGGTTCGGGTTGTTCTCGTACCTGCATCTTAGCCGGGTTTGCGCCTCCTCAAAGTCGTTTCTGAGGAACAGATCCAGGGCGACCATGCAGTCCTCCAGAGCCAGCGTCAGGTCTGACCGCGAGCACCTGCAGAACGAAAACAAACACACAAATCTGGATGAGAAAAGAAAGAGAGTGCTGAAAATATGTCATAAATAAGTCGGGGATTTGAGCATTTCTGATCTCTTAAAAGGCACAGTGTGTAGGATTTGACGGCATCTAGTGGAGTGGTTCCAAACTGTAACCGCCTGTATAGAGTGCTGCAGGGATGATGTATTTTTGTAGGCCAACCAGCCAGTTAGCGTCGCTCAACAAAAAGCCAATGACATTTTTCCATTGGATTTTGGATTATTGCAGAAAATAAGCTCTGTGGCAAACGAACGTTTATGATATTTACACGTAAATACAATTATTTACTGACATATTTTATATCGTAAAACAAAACATTAAAATCTCTTAAGATTGTGTTAACCACAGACTTTATTTCAGGCATCTAACTAAAAGGCCATTGACTTCCAGACGAGGGAACCCAGAAGTGCTAAAATGCTAACTCATTTCCGGGTTTTAGGACTCATTCCTGCAGCACTCTATATCCCTCCGCTCACTCCTCCCTTTCCGTGAGCCTCTGAATGCAAAACCGTTGTAACGCCGTTCGCCTCGCTAAGAGACCATCCTTATAATAATAACACTACTTTAGGAGCAACGGAAGTCAGATGGCGGCTGGCGGTACCACGGTTTTGCACTTTGCGGCTCACATTACCGCTGTTTCACAAGCGTGTCAGAGAACTACGGTGGCCTTCAGGTAACGTAAAAACGTGAAAGGCTCTCTCTTAGAGTCAATGTTTGGTTTGTCCGTTCTGGGCTACTGTAGAAACATGGCAGAGCAACATGGTGCTATGTAAATATGAAGGACTCATTTTAAGCTAACAAAAACGCAACGATTCCTAGTTTCAGGTGATTATAAACTAATGAAAATGTAGTTATCAATATTATATTCCATTACTGCTTATAGATCCCACTGCTCCTTTAAAATGTCATTGCTTCTTTGGCAAATTTATTATAATTAACTCCTTTATGTCAGGAGTTAGATTGAAAATATCCACTGAAATGTGATTACAGTCCTCCATGCTTCTTTCTGTTATGCCTATGAGCTGTATTCAGGCTGATTTCACCATTTTAGAACAAAACATTAATACTTACTGTACTTTCATAGCTGTGCGTGTGTGTATGGAAAGATGGTGTGTTTATGTGTTGTGTGCATATATGCTGAAACTAGCTAAGCTGTTACGTGCAGTGGAACATTGTATTACATTTGAAATATCAGTGTCTGTATTGAAGTTGATCACAATTTTACAGTCTGGGTCTGGGAATATAAACATTCCCTAAAAACTTCCCTAAAAACTTCTTTAAGTGGACACTTTTTTCAAATTAAACTCTAAATTGATTCATATTTCAACACACAAAAAAGATTCATGTTACTCTGTTCTCTGTAACAGTCTCTCTCACTACTGCAGTGACCCTGTTCTCATTTACCGTGACAAAGACCGTCTCCAAACACTGACCTACAACAGAGACCAGGAACTTGATATAGTCTCAGTTTACATATTCCTCCTTTATTCAACCCTTTCTACTCCTCTATTATGTCACCCAAGGGAAACAGGAACACACGCAGGGTGAGCCAGACGAGCAAAATGGCTCGAGAGAGAGAGTGCTTTACTGTTAGTGTTGTTGGATTAAACTGCACATTACAAAGGGAATCAGCTTAAATTACAATACTTGCACAACCATCCACTTCTAGGCTAATGAAATACACACTCAGGGAGCAGTTTTGAACATCTTCATCTTCTAAATGTGAGGAACGGATGTTGCTGCTGCTTTAAATAAGTTGTGTTTCCTCTCGTACTCACTGTTGTAAGCTGTCTTTGTGAACGTGAGGAACTACTCCGATTGATTGTTGATAATGTTGCTGTGTATTAAGAGTTCATTACATGGTGCACATGCTCCTCACGTGACGAGTGTATAATGTGGCCAAACTGATCATGCACTGCTCTTTCCTTTCATCACAAGGCTCCCTCCTCTCTGATTTCACTCGCTGTACTGATGATGGATCTGTTTTAAATCTGTTTTATTCCTTCACTTCAGCAGCACACAGCGTTTGAAAAACACATCAACATTCGGCATAATGAGCTGAATTAAGTTGATGGTACATCTGAAAACCTAATGTTATTCACATTCATTTCTTTCATTTGGATCATGACTTGTTTGTTTTCTAGAATGACCTTTTTTTTTATTATTTTTGTATTGTTATTTGCCATTTATATTCATTTGTCTCATGAAATGCTTGAAAAAGTGGCACATTTTCTGAGTTGTTTATTTGTTTGCTACGTTATTGATGTGTATTTTTTTGTGAAATAGGAAGCTGATTTCTATTTTGTTTTGTCTTGAAATGCAGTTTGGTTTTGTGCTCTGAACTTCCAGCCCACTGTGATCACATGAGCATGACAATTATTACCCGTTTAGTCGGTCAGTCAGTTTTACCTCTTTAACTCAGACTTCAGATGTCAGCAGCAAACATTAGAAGAAGAATAGGAGAGCAGAAAGTGAGCAAACACAACTAAGACTAATGTGTATAACAGCAGTGACGAATAGACAGCATTCACTTTACATTCCTGCCCATTAGAAACACAGAGGAACTATACACTCATCACACACACCCACCACCACCACCATAAAGGAGCACACACACTGGTGCAGCTCTGGCTAATGACATGCGGGTGACTGCTGTGTTCACCATATGACCAGCAGCAAGCTGAGCTTCCTGTAAACAGCATGAGATTTAAAATGACAACTGCTGTCAGAGAAACATGTATGTTCAGTATGCATGTGTCTTTAGGTGTGCACACAATCAAGATTTCCCCCCAAAAAACATTAAAGTTTCAGTTGTTCTGACAAATCTGATGAACAGACAGACAAAAACTAGAATTACCACCTCGTGGTTGTGTGCCTCCACCAACCAGTCAAGTTGTAGTTTACATCAATGCCTGTCCAAAATGTCATAATTTCCTCATTTTATCCTGTTAGACATTTGTGTCAAATTGTCCTGAATTCTTTGAGTTATGACCAAAAACGTGTTTGTTTTTTTGAGGTTACAATGACCTCGACCTTTGACCTTCTCTTATCAGTTCATCCTTGAATCCAAGTGGACGATTGTTCCAAATTTAAATACGCTCAAGGCGTTCCTAGATATCACTTTTTACAAGAATGGGATGGACATAAGGTCACACTAACCTTGACCTTTGACCTTTAACCACCGAAATCAGTTCATCTTTGAGTCCAAGTGTACCAACTTTGAAGAAATTTCACAAGGCATTTCTTAAATATCACGAGAATGTGACGGACGTGAGGTCACGGTGACCTTTGACCACCAAAATCGAATCAGTTCATCCTCGAGTCCAAGTGGACGTTTGTGCCAAACTTGAAGAAATTTCCTCCTGAGATATCACGAGAATGGGTCATACGAACGGACGGATGGACAACCTGAAAACATACTGCCTCCGGCCATGGCTGAGACATAAAATATAACAATAAAGGGAAATTGTTTTATTCTCTGAGGTTATGTGGGATATCCAGTACTGTCTTGTAAATAAAATATAAATTGATAAAAGAAGAGCACTAATTCTACTACAATACACATTGTGATAATAAAGTTGATTTAAATTTAGCCATTCAGCCTACTAACAATAAAACAAAGAGACATCAAGGGATCAATAATAGAAACATTAATAACACCAGGAGGATATTAAAACAAGGTAGCATACTGTATATGTGTTTATGTTACTGATGGAAAGGATAATGCTGTAGAGTCGCATCTCTTCCAGTGGCTGCTGACTTAATCCAACCAATCCAACCGGAGCTTCCTCTACGGTGTCGAAAGACTTTTCTTCTCTCTGTATGAACGTAGCTGCAGTGGCTGCCTACTGTCACTTTTACTTAAAACAGCAAGCGTACAGAAGAACGAGAAGACTGTCAGCCACGTGTGCCAGCACAGCTATCAACATCAGGTTTGTCTTGGAAACCAATTGTCTCACTGTTTTTGTGCTGGCTCTGCACTGACTAGATCCATTCCCTGGACCTTAACTATCAATATTGCATGTTTAATTTTACTCTAATCTTAGCCTAAATTTAATTATAATCTAAACACTAAAACCAAATCTTAATCCCATACTTTATATCACATTATTCAGTCTTCTTTCAAAGGTTGGAGTCAAATCAGAGTACAAGCATAAGCTCATAAATAATAAATATCAATAATCATTAAGGGACCACGGTGTTATGGAGAGCTTGTTTACTTATCTGGCTGTAACCAGCAGGTACATGTGTGCACAACATAATGCCTCTTCCTGATGGTCTAGTGGCTAGTATGGCAAGAATCTAGCTATGCTCCCTCTTAGTTGATTAGTCGGAACTAATCGGTCATTTTGGTTTTTGGTTTTTGAGTTTTTGAGCATGTAAATTATTAAAGATCTCATATTTTGCTCACTTTCAGGTTCATACTTGTATTTTATGTTTCTACTAGAACATGTTTACATGCTGTAATATTGAATAGACCCTGTATTTTCCTCATACTGTCTGCCTGAATAGGCATGTATTCACCCTCTGTCTAGTACACAATTTGCATACTATTTCCAGTGAAATATTACAGTATGTAACACTGGACACTACGGCTGCATAAATATCCCACAATGCACAGCGGTAGTGACGACAAGGTTTATATTAGATGTTGACTGGCAGCTCTGTAACATCAATAACACTTCAATTTAACTGCAAGTATAAGATTTCACTTTGCTAGACGTAATATATATTTTAAATGAATTCAGACGTTTTGGTGAACATAAGGCTGTCACGGGTTACCATGGTTACACGTCCCCAAATCATCAAGGAGGCTCTCAGGAAGTGACGAAGTAAATTATTGCTCAGTGCGACTGAAAAGGTACTTACTACTGTTTATTCACACAAAAGTATGTTGAACGATAGTACAACTATTGAGTGTGTAGTAAATAGTATACGATTGCGGACGAAGCCACACTGCAACTGAAAGGAAACTGGGTCACATTTAGAATGTTTACGTTTAAAACTGTGAAATGGTCGAAATATTGTAGATTTGTGACATCACAAAATTACAGAAATCCTGACGGCTTGTTTCAAACGCACAATTTCTGAATACGGGCTGTGTGTATTTTTCCATGGATTGAGTGTTTCGATACTTTCACAGTATTTATATAGCACTTCAACCTGCTTTATAATAAAAAAACAACATGAAAATCTCACTTTTTACAATATGGGACCTTTAATTAAAAAGCGATGCAGTGTTTGTGTGAATCAATACAGTATCACAAAACACAATATCGCGATACTCAAGGGTATCGATATTTTGTTACACCCCTTGTGGCTAGGATTCAGCACTCTCACCGCCGCGGCCCAGGGTTCAATTCCAGGTCAGGTAAACTTTACAACTGCATTTTGTTGTCTCAGGACTTATAGAAGTTACTTTGCTGGCCGCAAAAAATCAGTGCCTACATAACTTGCTTATAGCTGAAAACTGACTCAACTGGTCCCGACTGACAGGAGAACACTTGGAGGACAATCTGAGGCCTGAGGACACGGAAAAGAAACCAGATCCCAGTCAGTGAGCACAGATTATCACACAGTAGGCCTACAGGACAATGTCCTCCATATGGAGGGAATAATTGACAATTAAATGAAAGAAAGAAAAGGCACAATGGGGAGAGTCTGCTGGATTCAGGATGTGCATACCGTGCATTGTCCAAATAATGTAATTGAACTTCAAGTCAGCTGAAATTCTGGGTTGATTTCTCTAGAGAACAACTTGCACAATGATGATCATTATCAGCGAGGCACACACACACACACACAAATAAAACCACTTTTTTCAAGCACACAACCACTATTCATATACACACCCATGCATGTGCTCATGTAACCCATAATACACACACACAAACACACACACACTCCTCTAAGAGTGACGAAGCATTCGACCGCGGTTCACAGAGCTTTCACCACATTCATTCCAGCTGGTATAAGATGTTTCGGAGGCCTCGCAGCGTTGAGCTGTGACACAAAAGAGCCGAGCTGCTCCTATAATAAACTGAACGAGTTTGTCCACATGCCTGAGAGTCACAGCTTGAACATACACACACACACACACACACAGACACACACACACACACACACACATACAAAACACTTAAAGAGCATCTGACCCAACTGAATGCCGCACGGCATGCAAACATGTATCTCACCCATTTGACAGAGTCTCTTCCTCTCCTGACATTTTCATCTGGCGAAAGTGTGTGTGTGAAAGAGAGACAGAGAAAAGCTGGAGGAGTGAATGTGAGGCCTTCCCAGTGGTGCAGTGTGTGATGGTCTCTTTCTGTAGCAGCAGCAGCAGCAGCAACAAGAGCAGAAGCAGCAGCAGAGGGGCAGTCGGGTGAAAGAGTGAGAGAGGGAAGAATGAAGGAGAAAGGGAGGGAGGGAGAAAGAGAGGAGGAGAAGGAGGAGGAGGGAAATACGCAGCAGAAACAGCAGATCTTAATAAGATTGGGATGACTATCACACATGAGGGTAGAAAACACACTCACACACATACATACAAAAGGCCTGTCCCACCTCTTCCGATCATCACCCTAATGCCACACACCGCTGTCTGCTGCTCCGATTGGTTAATGCAAAGTCAGGGGCGGGGCTAAATCAAGACGGACAGAGTGACAGCTAAATGAAGAAATAAATAATTCGCTCATCCCCTACACAAAACTTCATGCTGCTACTGGTGAAAGAGGTAAAGTGAAGGTTTAAAAGATAGAAGAAAGAGAGTGCTGGTGTTTAGTGAGACTCTCAGCCGGTCCAGTCTGCTGCAGTGGCAGAGACTGAACACTGCAGCGACCACAGAGTCCAGAAATAGAAGACATAGACGCAGTACGGCCTGCTCATAGTCACACTGTGGATACACAAGACCTTGTGTGAAATCATGAATGAAAAATAGGCACAGTGCCAGCCAGGACTTATGATGTCTGATCGCCATAAACTGCAGCTCAGCGCTCTCCCCTTAGATGTGTTGACATGACGTAGCAGGGAACATTTAGCTTAATAGTTTCAAAGCTCTGCCACTGTTAGTTCACAGACACATAAATGGAACGGAGCTGTCGTTTAACGCATTAATTACACCTGTGTGTTTCCTGCTGTGACAAATCAAAATGTCTGCTGTGAAAAAGGTCCATTATCTAATGACAGAAGATTATGAATCCTTTGGCGAACTGGCAAGCAGGATTAAAAACACTTTGGTTTGAACAAAGCATGTACAAAGTAACTACATTAGTGCCCCGACTAACGATTATTTTCTCAATGAATCGCTTCATTGTTTGGTCTACAAAATACCAGAAAATAGTTTTTAAAAAATGTCGAAGGCGATGTCTTCAAATTGCTTCTTTTGACTAAATTAACAAAACCCAAAGATATTCACGTTTACTATCACGAGACAAAGAAACTAATTCTCACATTTTCACAGAAGTTAAAACAAGGGAAGGTTTGGTGTTCTTTAAGAAATCACTTTTGAATCCAAAACATGAAATCCTCTGCTGATTTATAAAAAAACAGAATTTCTCTCCATGGATCCAGAGAGGAAATCATTAAACGTGCAGAAGCATGACTCTATAGCACACGACCACAGCCACACACACTCTATTAGTAACACTGCTAACATCAAGAGAGCATAAAGATCATACTCATGTGACTGGAAAGCACTTTGACCAACGCAGAAACATGAAGGGAAATACATTTATCTTTATGGACTGTAGTAAAAACAAAAATAAGCTTAATTGTTGCTTCCATCTCTCTCATGTGTGTGCTGCTGTGAGGAGGAGCACAGACGGTCACGGGTTTAAGGTGGAGATAATTAGATTTGAATCGTTGCCGTCCTCATGCTGGAGAATTGGATTTGACAACAGAAAAACAACAGTTTATGACTCTAGAAATGTCGCCACTTAGTCTTTTGGCTGAATATAATAATATGCAAATATCACAAACATGTGTCGGCCTAGTTCTCAACACTGGTATCAGTACAACAGTTTTGCAATGACATCTCTTCCAATGAGGTAAAAATCATCTTAAATTGAAAGTATCTACATAGAATAATGCAGCGGGAATAAAGGTATGTGTTAATTCTTTGCAAAGTAAAATAGATTTGTGCCATAAAGCAACAAACCATTGTGCTGTAAAGCAGCCATACATTGCAACACAGCACAACAATGAAGCAACAGTTTGACATTTTGTGAAATGTGCTTATTTGCTTTCTTGGAAGAGTAAGATGAGAAGACACCACTCTCATATCTGTTCATTGAATCAGCCCAGTCGCACTAGATGGTGTATGAATGATGCGGTAATTTGCAAGTCCTTTCGTGTATAATAAGAAAAGCATTCTTGCTTTCGGCGTGTCATCTGTACGCCATGTAGTCTGTATTGACTGCAATGTAAACGCACCCGCGTAAACGCTCAGAGCTAGTGACGTACAATAAAAAGTGAGAGAGACTGCTTATGGCGGATAAGTGTGCGTTACATTAGTGACATTTGTGGCGTGTTTTTTAGTGACGTTTGTGACGTGTTTTCCATACTTCTGTTACGTTGTTTACGTGCGTATTTTACTTAGTTTACGTACTTATTTTAAGTCAAACCATGATGTTTTCCTAAACCTAACTAAGTGGTTTTGTTGCCTTAACCTAACTGCAGGCGTTACCACAGTTTTGTTGCATGGCGTAAAAAGGATAAGCGAAAAGAGGCGTACAAATTAAGGCTGTCAATCGATTAAAATATTGAATTGTGATTATTCACATATCCGTAGTTAATCGTGATCAGTTTTTTAGTTTCATTTGATTGCGGTATCTTCACTTTAGCTTTAAAACTGAGCCGTAAATGCGTTAAGGAAATTTGTGGCGTTAAAACGAATTTGCATTTACTTTGACAGACCTAGTAAAAATGACACGCAAAAATGTTCTCATGACATGTGGAATATCTTTGTAATGTTGTGTTATTTACACGCCTTCCCATGAGATTGGGTTGATTTAATATCTAGCTGTTAGCTCAGGATATAACAAGTACATTTGTGAGCTTTACGGGTGCTGGTAGGCAGATTTTCTTATCGCTGGACAGAGCTAGGCTAGCTGTTTCCCCTGTTTCCAGTCTTTATGCTAAGCTAAGCTAACTGTGTCTCCTGGCAGTAGCTTCATATTCAGCGTACAGATATGGAAGTCATGTCTAACTCTCAGCAAGAAAGCGAATAAGCGGATTTCCCATAATTGCTTTAAATATGCCACGGATGTTTTCTAATAAACAAAAAATGAAGATGTAATGTGAAAGTGCTACATTTAGCTCCTTTAACATGGATTTGTTCAACCCATAGACTCAAACAGACACAGCTATCCTCCCCTCAGGCTCTCAACACATCCTGCACATGCCTTGACAGAGAATGTACGATTAAACTATTGAACAGGCAACTAATTCACATTCATCCAGTCATAACTCGACAGGGGGAGTTGAGCGATGATTATCAGGTTCTCTCTATTTGAATTATTGATTTGTTGAACAGCAGGCGGAAGTTGCCAGTGACCTTCTGATGACCTTTACCTCAACATGTCATTAATATGTCAAGAAGTGCTTTAGGTCTGCTGTGACGTACAATCTGTTCACAGCAGCTCACTCTCTCATACAGGATTGCAAAAGTGTTGCTTTATGATCAGTCAGAGATCACTTACCCATTTGATGGAGTTGTTGATTGCGGATCATCTTTGTTGTCGGGTAGCTGTAACCTGAAACAGTGGAACAAAATCAAGTCTGTTTAGAGAAAAGAGGGAAATCTCAAGGGGATGAAAATCCAGCTGAAAGGCCAGCTATTGTTCGAGCAACATGATCGTGAGAGCCATAGAAACGTGGACACTGATATATGTGGACACTCCCAGGCTATTTCATTTCTTTGGAATGACTTGCTGAGGACATTTCTGCAGATAATAATGTGACAGTTTTGGGGGAAAAAAAATCTGTGAAATCGGTCTGATATGGGAACAGATGTTTGAAAAGATCACAGAGAAACTCAAAGCTTTTACTTTGAAAAAAAACACAAACATTTTAAACTGTAACCCAGAATTTTATCCTTCATTGGTTTTCAATTCACTCACCTGAAGTCTGTGATGATGGGATCCATTTCTGGACTGTTTATGACTGACAACCTGGGAAAACAAATAAAGGTTGGTCTGTGTATAACAGCATGTACGTAGGAACACCTCAAATGTATCATTACACTGTTCATTAAATGTCGTATTAGTACTGTGAGCTCACAGCTGATTGTGCCTGACTGTAAGAACAAATACGTGAGTCACAATGTGAACCTACCCGCTCGGGGAGTCCCGGCCGTCAGGACTGTCTCGTGCCTGCACGGAGTCCCTGTGAAGAGGTCAAAGGTCGATTTAGAGAGAATGTAAGAATGGATCTCACGATGGTGAGAAGAGGAGGTGTGATCGGATCCTGGAAGTCCGATTCTGAAGATCTGAAGAGGACTCGAGAGAGAGAGTTTAGTACACATAGTTTAAACTAAAATTGTTACCAGCATAGGGCTCGGCTATCCCCCACACTGCCTGTTTTTAAATCAAACCTCAAAACGCACTTTTATTCCTTGGCTTTTGGCATGAGAGTTGACTATTTTAATCCGTTTTCCTTTCCTATTGGTCTTAACACTTTTATTATTTTAATGTCCTGTTGGTTTTAAGTTGATCTTAGTGTTTTATTGTGTTGTTTTGATGTTTTTTATGTATAATTGTACAGCACTTTGGTCAACTTTTGTTGTTTTTAAACGTGCTTTATGAATAAATTTGGATTGGATTGGATAGGGAAGCTATATGTGATGAATAAAAAGACACCATAGTTATATATTAGTTAAAAAAAAGTATGTATGTGTATGTATTCATTACACTCGATGTGGAATCAACAAGGCTACTAAGGATGCAGTAACACAAAACTAAATGGATTGAAGCTGTTTATTGCTCATATTTTGTGTTGTATTTTTCATTATTATGATTTTAAAATGTGAATGGATTAAGAGTTTCTGACAGATGAAGTTTGGAAGAGGTAAAAACTAAACAGTATTTCACAAAGAAAAAATAAAGCAACGATTAGAGAAAAATCAAAATGGTAACCATGATTTGGTGTAGCAAAAATTAGGTTTTTCCACCTTATGTTTAGTTTTATGTACTTATAGTAGTTTGAAAAAATGATCTTATGTATGCATCTGCAGAGATAGGGAAGAAAACTATATAAATAACAAAAAAAGAAAAACAAAAAGTGGATTTCAGCACACTTTCAGCTGCTACTAAGCCTGATTGACCACATCATGAATGTAATGTTGTCCAACAGGCTGCAGACCGACAGGAACATACTGACAAAGACTTAATGAGAGCATTTAAATGGGTCATGATACCAACATGTCTACAGTACAGTAACTACAGTATTTTTCCTATTGACTCACAGTGTCAGACTCACTTTTTATACGAATTTATTAGTTTCCTGTCAAATACAACTTTTCTCTTTTTTCTTTTCTGAATGATGAACAGTGGCAGCTAATGAAAGATAATGAAGAGTCTGGCTTTACTACAATATAGAAACACAGGACTGAACTTCACAGATCAAAGAAGAATAGTGGTATGTGAAGAGGATCTATGAGGCTCCTGATCTGAACATGTTGTGCT
Source organism: Sebastiscus albofasciatus (assembly GCA_916701655.1). NCBI lineage: Eukaryota > Metazoa > Chordata > Actinopteri > Perciformes > Sebastidae > Sebastiscus > Sebastiscus albofasciatus. The sequence goes on from CAKAOI010001435.1 coordinate 63,850, forward strand.
CTACAAAGTAAGAAACTTATAAAGTATGTGCTATTAAATTCTCCAAGTTGGCAGAACTATGAAAACAGACAAGTACCGACAGGGACAGGACTTGCACAGATTTTCTGAAGCTTTCTCTTCTTCTACTCACTTTTTGCTGTCATTTTTCTTCACGCTGCTCCTCCAGTTGGTAATAAAACTCATCCCACAGCTCTGAGAGTCGGTGAAACGGCAGAATCTCCCGGTTTACACAGCGGGCATGGACGGACAGACAGACGGAGTTCAACACTGACACAAATGTACCGGAATTAACGCACTAACACTAACATTAACAGCTGCGGTGCGTCTTCCTCCTTCCTGACGTGAGAAGGTGTGTTTGCTGTCATCGCCATAATAATAATCACCTTCCTATTGAAATGCATGGAGATGCTGCCGCTGCCAGGTCCTGGCTTCATGGTCCTAAAGCCCTCCCTGTTATGACATGGTTACACACTGCTCACAGTTAGCTAATGTTATACAATGTGAGTCTTAAAAATATGTTATTTCAATAAACAAACACGTAGATTAAAAACAGAAACCAAAGTAATATTAATAAAGCCAAAAAATGTAAGGTTTTTCATCATAAGCCTTATAATTAGACGCTGGGCTGGACTGGGACATCCGGGACCGGCCCCATCACTGGTCATTTGTGCTGTATGTACAAGGCTGTTTGAGGAAATCCCTTCAAATGTGGTTGTTTTGCATACTTGCCAATCTCCAGACCTCAAAAATAGGGAGGATTTCAAAACCAAAGTGGGTTTTTTTTTGTTTGTTTTTTAAATTTGAGTTTCAGAGACTTTGTTTCCTGAATTCTGGTGACTTTAAAACAATGAAAATAACAAAATAATAAGCACACTGCAACAGCATTTTTATGTTAAATAATCATAATAATTTGAATTGTGTGTTTTATGCAAACAACCACTTTTTATTGACAATAACTGTGTACAGTACAGTACCGCATACAGTACCCTCCGTGACCCGAAAAATAGGACTCCCCTAGAAGCCACGGTGTAATTCGAACACTGTAATTTAACATGTATATCATTTTTTTTTATGTTATGTATATCGAACATTGAATGACATCAGATCTAAAATGTTATTTCCTTCATTTAGCGCAGAGATTTCAAAAGTGGCAGATCAACTTTCTGAGTTGCAAACAAAAAGTAGGACTTTCCTACCACAGTGGCAGGAAGTGAAAAGGTTAATTTCAGACCCTGACCTCAAAAACATGTTGAGCTACAGTACCAGTAAATGTTCTTAGTTACTTTCTACCACTGCTTTTACTCAACTAAACATTTGAATGCATGACCTTCTCTTGTAATGGAGAAGCCTATTTTTAAAATGTGGTATTGCTACTTTTACACAAGTAAAGGAAAACTTCTTCTACCACTGGCTGTTTAAGACAGAAACATGACTTGATCCCAGTAAGAACAAACAAACTGCAAAACTACACGTTTAATATTTATTCTGTTTCAATTAAATGCATTACATATTCTGGCCAAACCTCCAAATAATGATTTTGTTTCTTACATGTTAGAAAATACAAAATAAAATACAATTAGCTTGAGTTTTAAAAAGCCTTTATGGGTAAGCCTAGACACATAAGTGGTTCTTGATTTGTAAAAGGAGTCTGTACAAATGACAGTAACGTGTCAGTTGGCCTTTAAATGTGAGCAAATGAAACTGTAGCATGACAAGAGACTCAGCTGTGACGGTGAAGAAGAGACGGACGACTCCTGCTCTCTTGAATTTACAATAAACATGAACTGCACTGCAATATGAGATGCACTGAGTAGGAAGTGCAGCCTCGACCACGAACAGTAAACTGGATGAAAATGAGAAGTGGAAACTATGACGATGCTCAATCTTAATACTGAGAAGAGAAAAAACTAACAGGAAGAGGTGTTCAAAATGTTGTGCACTATTTGGTCAGAAATCAGCAAAGGAAATGAAAACAAACACCTCCTGCTCTTCGACCCGAGCCTTCCCTCGTTCAGAAACCGTCTATCACAGTTTAGCACTGAAGAATCACTGGCCGGCCAACAGCTGTATGGGTGTTAAATAACTGGCGTGTGGATGCAGTGCAATGGGGGGCGTTTATCCTCACACCAGTAAGTTAAATCCCCCACAGAGCCTGAAGCGCACAGACAAGAAGAGAAACTGCTCCACCAAAACGCAGAGACGCTAATCAACTTTTACTGACTTTGTGTAAGACTTTCAAAATCCAGTTAGTCTCTCAGAGGAAGCATCTCCTGAGAAACAAAATGTCTTGGAAAAATTTAAAGTTCACACAAACGCTAACAAAAGAAGCACCCAACACTTTGTAATGGGATCTAGTGTGACATTTGTGAAATGGATATTGACTACTTGAGGAAGTTGATCTTTTTTTTAATACACTTCTCTCATTAATAATCCAGCATCCATGCTACTGAAGTGTCATTCAGCATGATGCTGCTTTAGGGAGACTGCTGCGTGCCTAACCCTGGATCAATCAGGATTAACAATTAATTACTATTAACACTATTCATTTAATGTAAGAGTAAACATCATACATTCATCTATGACAACCCAGTTTCTATTTTTGAACCTATGTTTGTCTGTTAACTCACCGATGTTGCAGTCATATTTCAGCAAAAAATAACTCTGAGGCCTCATTAATAAAAGGCTCGGTGATTGCCCAGAATTGAAGGTGTCATACTAATTAAAAGATAAGTATTTGGTCTTTTTGGACTCAAAAAAGCAGTTATTGTTTTGTGCAATCCTTTGTAGTGTGCCCTGAAATTTAATGCTAATTAACATCTAATCATTACATGTAATAGTTGTAGTTTCATTCCTTTCAGTTATCTCCCAAGAAATACATTTTTTAACTCTGACAGAACAGAACAGAACAGATGCAATACATAAATGTAAAAGAAATCAAAGTATCTAGAAGCTGAATGTGGTAGCTGTGATGGATTTGTTCGATTTTTAGTATAAATCTGCACATGCGTTTCACATATCAGAGGACTGGTAACTTCCAGTTAAACAAGTACAAATGTTGAATTCTGTCACACTATCCTGGACAAATTTTTAAAATCTCATAGGCCCTCTTCCATCATACAGGACTAGAAAAGTACATGGTCACTCCATTTCAAAAAGGTTTGTTACAGTGCCTCAAAAAAACACTATTTTTCCCAGCTTATGGTCTTGAAACTACAGTTCTAGGTTTAGTTTCAGAAAAGAAATTTCATAAGAGCTGGAAGGGAATTAGGAGGGTGGGTTAGGGATCTTCAAAAGTAGCAAGTCTATTTCTAATTGAAGGAACAGTGTGTAGCATTTAGGGGGATGTATTGGTTTTCTTTAGTGTATAATCACCTGAAAATAAGAATCGTGTTTTCGTTACCTTAAAGCCCTGACACACCAAGCCGACGCTCGGCCGTTGGAGAGTTTCGGGCCTTTGGTGAGCGTCCATCGGCCTAGTTTTTTCGGTGTGTCCCGCATCGTCGGCTCGAGTTTGTACGTGTCAGAGTGAAAAAAAACGCTCTGATTGGCGGTTCAGCTTAAACAAATCAGTGCACGAGAAGAGAAACGGACGTGAGGAAAGCAAGCCAATGAGTAAAGTAAGAGGAAAAACACAGAAGGCTCTTCTCGTTTTTCATCTTCATCTCATCTGATCATTCCAATACGCGGATATTTTCACAACGATGTGGCCATCTGGAATGAAGCTAAGTCCTCGGTCTTCCGGTTTCGGTTTTTGAATGACAAATACAGACTACTGCCGCCTGTTGGTAGAGAGAGTTATTTCATCTCATGCAGGCGCTGAACATACGTGGTGTTTAAGCTTTGGCTGTAGTCTTTGCGGTGTGTTCGATTGCAACTTTTTAGCCAAGACAAAGGCAACGTGAGGCGACGCAACTCTTGGCCTTAGTCAACTCTAGTTCTTTGATGCTGGGTTGGTGCGTCTGGGCCTTTAGAATGAACCGTTTATATCTACATAGAGAGCGGGTCCTCTTCATGGAGCCGGCCACCACGTTTCTACAGCAGCCCAGAACGGACAAACCAAACACTGGCTCTTGATAGGGCCATTCGTCAGCCTCCATAGTTCTCCTACACGCTTGGCACACGGGAAAAGTTTCAGTTGGTTTCAATCTGCAACGTCACCACTACATGCCGCCAGATCCTACACACTGCACCGTTAAAGAAATCTCATGATATTCTCATTGTAACGTCAGAAGCTAGAGTGAGCCGATCAAGTATAGTGAGTACTGTTAGTGGATAAAGACAGGACTTTGACAAGGCTGTTTCAATCTAGTTTTGAGTGCATTAAATAAATTACATTCTGGAGAGTTAATGTGGCATTTGTAGCCTGGTGTTGAAATCAACGGAGCGATTCCTAGATCCATATTCACTGCATTTCATTTTCAACAAACCCATTCTTCAGAACATACATCTTCCATCTTGGTCCTTTCCTCCAAAACAAGACCGCCAGGATGGAAAAACACAATACTGCAATGCCAGAGAACTGTGAACACAGTCTGGGGAGAAGGATTCAGAGATGGGTTTATTCTAAGAAAGTCTCTTCATGGGGTCAGCAGGTGCTGCTGAATCAGTCCTATACAGTCCCCACTTTACTTTGGTGCTTTCTGGGCTGGGCCAGGCTGTGCTGTGCCGTGCCGAGCCAGGTCAGTGGATGAAGGGAGGGGAGTGGGAGTGGAGGG
>CAKAOI010001436.1:8167-39682 GCA_916701655.1 Sebastiscus albofasciatus
ACCATATACCAAGTACTTCCTTTATTATTATACTCTATATTATTTGTAAATACACTATTATTTTTATTCTAATTTTATTATTTGTTGCTACTTAACTTACTGTTTTCTTAATGGATCTTCCCAGCAAAAAGTATTTCACACGATTGACAATAAACATCTTGAATCTTGATTCTTGAATCTTGAGTAAAACTGGCTGTACCTCTTTGGTAACAAGCGTTTTCACAGTTATTCCTGTATAGATCTTCTATAATTCATCTGAAGTGAATTTAAATGAATGAAACTGAATTAACTGATCAGAAATGACTGAAGTAGAGTTTGAATATCTGTCCCCTGATAGTATTATAACAGTGTGTCCTCTCTGCAGGAGTGAAGATGCAGTTCCTGTTGCTAGATTGTTGAGTTGTGTCTCTCTCTGCTGGTCATTAAGAGTCAGTGCAGGAACACCGACTGATAAGCAAGGACAGAAAACAAAAACAACACGTTGAATTATCAACAGTTAATCAGTTTTTAGTTAATATGGCATAATAATGTAACTCTATTAAATATGTGAATAACCTGTGACATGCATTCATAATGAAATGATGTTTACAGCTTGATTTAAATGTAATATGTATAAATACCCAGATATTTCAGACTCGGTTCTACTTTTATTTATTTTAATTAATTATTAATTATTATTAAATTAATTAATTTCAAGTTTTATTGCTGTTAAATCACAGTTTAAATTTTTAATTTTGTATTTTTTTTTAGTTTATTAGTTTGTGTCGGCGGAAGGATCTGCTGCCACAGGCACCGCAGCAGCTGGAGTCGCACCGCCGCCCTACATGGTTGCGTAAAAAACCTTCCGCTGCGGTGGTTAGACCCCCCCTCAGCCACCGATTTAAACAGGGGAAAAAAACATTTTACACATTAAAACTATGCAGTATTTAAAGAAGACTCTGCTGGTGTTTTCTGTGAGGTGTTATAGCTTGAAGCGACCGTATCTGAGGCGAAGCGCGAAGAGAGACGAGGCGCGACAGCGACACGAACGGAGCGGCGGAGAGAAAGCGAACAGCAGCAGACAGAAAAACCCTCCATACTCCTGCTGACATTTTATATCCAGACACAGCGGCCTGAAAACGGTATATTTGAGCGGCGAGATGCCGGGGATGATGGATAAAGGCTCGGAGTATTTGGGGAAAGGTCGATCAAACGGCACCAAGAGTCCGTCCAACGCTTCTAACGGACATTTCTCAGACGAAAGCGGCAGCGACGACGAACACGGTGAGTGTATAGCCTCGAACAAGCCTCTCGTAGGCTTATGTATGTGCGCGTTTCGTCATATCGTTAACATTTCAGTTAAAACTGCTCCTGCTTTTTTAAATGCTGATGTTTTTCCAGATGTGGGGATGCGGGTTGGAGCCGATTACCAGGCCAACATACCCGAGTTTGAACCAGGTGAGTTTTTCTACTGGTTTCTACCTGAGTGACGGACGGTGGTAGCCTCGAACACACACACACACACACACACACACACACAGCTTCATGTTGTTATGTGTTGGTGCGTTCAACACCGTGACTGTTAGTGAACACTTTTTTAAAATATTTTCTATGGCAGAGTGAGAGGAGTAAGTTGTGTGGGCAAAATAATAATACAATAATAATAATAATTACAATAATAGATTAATAATAATAACTACTTTTCAACATGCAAGTACATATAGCCCAACATTTGAATTTCAATACTAACTTCCATTTTTTAATTATCATTTCTTCCTATAAATGTGTTTATAATTAATTTATTTTAGAGCGGTAGCCTCGGACATGTACAGACTGGAACTACACACACACACACACGCATATACACACACAGCTTCATGTTGATGTGTTGGTGCGTTCAACACCGTGACTGTTAGTGGAAACTTATCAAATCAGGTATTAGTTTATTAACTCAGTGTTAATAAACCGTGAACATGAAGCGAGGCTACCTCACCTTCTCACTATAACAACTTGTGACAGTAATGCATTTATAATTAATTAATTAATTAAGCTTTATGGAGTTGGTTTGTTTACATTGGCTTTCTCTATTTTCCCCTCTATATATATTAAATATTTTTTTATATGTTCTATGACAGAGTGAGAGGAAGGTTCTGTGGGCAAAATAATAATACAATAATAAATATTACAATAATAGATTAATAATAACTACTTTTCAACATGCAAGTAAATATAGCCCAACATTTGAATTTCAATACTAACTTCCATTTTTGAATTATCATTTCTTCTTATAAACGTGTTTCTAATTAATTTATTTTAGATGTTTTTGTGAAAGTTTACACAGAAACTATTACAGTCTAAATTAATTAATTACAGATACTAAATTTGAGCATAAAAAATCTGCCTTAGTTTTAGTGTATGTATATGTATATAGATATATCTTTGTGTGTGTGTGTGTGTGTCTGCCTCTGTGTCTTTACTTTAAGATGTTCTAATCACGTCATCACAGTGTTGGAAATAAAACAAAAAGCAAAACAGTACTACAACGAGTAAACTGAACTTTATGTATAAAGTTGGCGGCATGGCCCTTTAAAGGTTTAATGAGTGTGATCTTCTTATTGTTTGTTCAGGCTCTACTAAGTACACAGATAAAGACAGCGGAGGGATGTTGGTCTGGTCTCCGTATCACACCATCATCGACTCCAAATGTAAGTCAACTTCCTGTCTTCTACATACAGCTGCAGTCCTCCATCAGGTCCTCAGATCAGACAGATCTAACCGTTTGTGTTTCCCTCCACAGTGGATGAATACATCGCTTTAGCTAAAGAGAAACATGGATACAACGTGGAGCAGGTGAGTACGTCCTCTAAAATTGACTAAAATGTTCTTTTTCTTCCCACGAAACTGTTTAAATCTCAAAACACCAGCTCGGTGTTTCAGTGTGTACGGGGAAAACTTTTACATAACGATGATGTGAGCTGCTCAGTGGGGGGCGACTGTGTGACAGTAAAGTTGGGAACTTCCTCTGCGATCAAACATTTTAAATGCCAATACAGCCGATCACACAGAACAGCTGTTGTCTTTAAGCTGCATTTATGGTGATCTTGTCAGATCATGATTAGAAAATAATTTTAGCAGCAGCTTGTTAATGACTGCTGGCTTACATGTAGTGTTTACGACACTATTTGTTCAGTCGTCTGACAACAGAAACAGAAGAATCCGTAAATGAAAACAACAACATGATGAATTCAGCTGCATTAAAGCACAGTGAGGTGATCACAGAGAGCAGGAGGAGACTTTAACACTCAGCAGAGTCACAGACTGTAACTTTCTCTGGGATCCATCATTTTAAACGTGGATATATCTGATGATACTCCTCACCTGTCGGTCCCACTCCTCACCAGATGTTTGCTGTGACGCAGTTTTGTTCCCAACTAAAAAGAGGAAAAATAAGAAGAGATTTAACAGTTTTCATTTTGTGCAGGGTTCATATCCCCTAAACATCCTGAAAGTTTGTCCTAACTGGCCGAGTGAAGAAAAAAATAATGTGCGTGTTTAATTTAGACTCCTCAGGTATCAAGTTAAAAAAATTCAAGATTTAAAAAAAATGTTGTCTATCACATAATGATAAAAAAGAGTCTCATCACGTCAGAGTTTCAGAAAAATATGATAGAGAACTTTTTAAAAGCTTATTTTGAGTTATTAAAGATCCAACAACAAGTCAAGAAATGAGTGGCGTTAAAACAAATTTGTGTTAACGCGTTACTATCACGTTATTGAATGTGTTCAATTGTGTGTGTGTGTGTGTGTGTGTGTGTGTGCAGGCACTCGGCATGCTCTTCTGGCACAAACACAACATCGAGAAGTCTCTGGCTGACCTGCCGAACTTCACCCCGTTCCCCGACGAGTGGACGGTGGAGGACAAGGTGCTGTTTGAACAGGCCTTCAGCTTCCACGGCAAGAGCTTCCACCGCATCCAGCAGATGGTAAACACCATGCGTCTGTCCCACAGGGTGTCTGATGTACAGCATTATCACTGCATTATAGCCACAGAGACAGAGGGGGGGAAAGTAACTAAGTACATTTATTACCATTCTCTGCTTCTTTGTGCTTCTACTCCATTATATTTATGTGACTGCTGTAGCTGCTTTTCAGATTAAGATTATACATGAAAAAGATTTGATGATAAGTAAATGTTGAATTTTATCGTGTTTCCTTCAGTTACCGGACAAATCCATCTCCAGTCTGGTGAAGTACTACTACTCCTGGAAGAAGACCCGCTCCAGAACCAGTCTGATGGACCGGCAGGCTCGTAAACTGGCAAACAGGAACAATCAGGACGACAGGTATGGCTCACTGATCAGCTGTGAGGACATCATGTGTCTGTTTGGAATCTTGGCTGTCTGTGTTGTTGTTGTTGTTGTTGTTGTTGTTGTTGTTGTCAACGACTGAATTTTGGCTTCTTGTTGTTGTTGCCGTAGTGATGAGGAGATGGAGGAGGCCGCTCCCATAGAAGCCAACGACAGCGACTACGACCCCAACAAGGAAACCAAGAAAGAGGTACAATGACACACCTGAGCTGCTGTTGTCACGACAACAAAAAACTTTAGAATCTAAGTGGGACTTTTATAGATTTCTTTCTTCTTGTTTTTGAATAAAAATACTCCATTAGTTACTGAAAGATTAATAAACAAACTACAGATTACTACAGATGAATTTATAATGTTTTCATTAGTTACTTAATCTACAAAATATCAAGGTGAAGACCAACAGTTGAAAAAAACATTTCACCTTTTGTGATCATAAAGGTGTTTCTCTTATTTAAGTCCACTCCATTTATATCAACGAGGGTAGGCTAAATAAACAGAAACATCTCTCTGTATAAAGCAACACAAACTACATCCTTAAAAATGATCTTACAGTTGAATCAGTATAAACTGAACATTATAACTTCATAATTTATTACAGGACTGTTGGATTAGAGTCTGTGTTAGTTTTAGCTGGTGTACCTAATAAACTGAGTATTTTATAAGAAACTACAAAGAAATCCAAGCATTTGAGAAGATGGAGCCGGTTATTGTTTTTTTTATTTTATAAAACAAGGTAAACGATAAATAATTATAGCCAAAATTTAATTTTCTGTTTTTCAGCCATGGAGCCCCGAAACTGACAAAATAACTGGCAATAATCAGACAAGTGAAAAATATAACTGAATACATCAATAAATAATATTGTTGGTTAAATATTTAGTGTACAAAAAAAATCATAAAACGTTATACTTTACTCACGCCCATCTCATTATGCACAAGAAAATGTGGAAATGTAATCAAGGGAAAATAGAAAAATAATTGTGCCAAGAAAAGTTGGAAGAATTTGAAATAAAATGAGCCTGTAGAGTAAAAATAGAAGATTAAAATATTTTTCATTTTTTTTATGAAATGATTGATGGTAAAGGAAAAGAAATAAAAAGCTCTCTGCTTTTTTTTTTACCACCTGATTAGATGTTGCTGTTTACACTACATTTTAATTATTCAACTAACTTTAACCTTTTATTATTTACTGGTGCATTCAGTTACATGTTTGATTTGTGTTCTTTTAACGATAATCTGTTAAATTAATCAGTAAGCAGCTCCATGTTTCCTCCCTGCAGAACCAGGTGGAGCCGGTGATGCCGGGCTCGAAGGTGGCTTTGGGTCGGCGGGAGCACCAGACCCTGCAGCACCGACACCACCAGCGCTCTCGCTGCCGCCCCCCCAAAGGCATGTACCTGACCCAAGAGGACGTGGTGGCCGTGTCCTGCAGCGCCTCCGCCGCCAACACCCTCCTCCGTCAGTTGGACATGGAGCTGGTGTCCCTCAAGAGACAGGTAGGAGGCGCTACAATACTCCTCCTCCTCCTCCGCAGGTTATTGACAGACAGAGTAACTCACCAGACAGTCAGGGATCATCACATGAAACATGTCTGTTGCTCATTCATTAAATAAAACTTGACTTGAACTTGGACTGGTTAGCTAGATCTGTTTGAAAGACCCCAGCTGTGTCCCTGAGTCGTCCTATGCAGCGCCTGACCATATTACCACTGCTCTGCCTGGGCTGTACCGCCTCCTGCTGGTGATACCTGCAGGTATCAGTACACTGTGTGCAGCAGGTCTGATGCCGGATAAAGACGGTGTTCATTCAGAGATTTAAGGACATTACAGCTACACTTCAAAGCAGAGACACGGTGAAAGTCAGACTTGTGAGGTTTGTTGAAGCTCGGCTGAGTGTTTCTGTCTCGTTCTTCAGGTGCAGAACGCCAAACAGATGAATAGCGGCCTGAAACACATGTTGGAGTCTGGGATTGAAGAGTTCAAACTGGCTGAGGTACATCACTGATGCAAACACACCGAGGCTCACCTTTTACACCGCCTTACACCACCAAAACTTAAAACATGTAATTTAAAACAAAAGTAACTACACCTCTAACAGTTTATTACATTTCACAGAAAATAATTCTAGCCATTTTCTCAACAGTATATTACATGTGCTGGTAGATGTATCTATTTATGAAGTGAGCAGAAGCTTATTTAATTAATTATTAGCGTTTTATTTAACTCCACTTCCCAGCCCTCGCTCCAGCCTCGGTCTGGGTCTCATTCACATGAGCGGAGGAAGGGAAATAACTCTGGATTCGGCTGTTAGTGCATTTTACAACTTTTAGGACCTAATGATTTAAATAAGGGCTATTCAAGTGTTCATACTGGAAAGTTTATTTACCTCCAAAAAAATATTTGGGCCCAATGGCATCACATCACGGACATGGAAGTTGTAGTACCGCCGTTTGGCCACTACGAAAATTGGCGCTCTTCTTCTTCTGGTTCCTGTTATAAACTGTCAGTAGTTAACTGTCAGTCATTGTTGTTGCAGTGTAACCAGAAGGTGAACGCCCGCTGGACCACAGACGAGCAGCTCCTGGCCGTTCAAGGTGAGCTTCATCACAGGTGACCAGGTAACAGGTTAGAAAAGGTGCATGGAGCTGAAATTGTACAAATACGTGATGAAGAACGTCCATCTCTTCATGAACGTGAACGAAAACTGTTTTCTTTTAAAATCACAGTGAAATGGCAGTTTGAGCGTCTTTATCTTCAGTAATGTGACGTGAACTTAAACAACAACACAGGGAGAGGATTAGAACTTATAGAAAATATAAAATACTTTTACTTCACTGTGTCTTTAAAGCTGCAATAATCAATACTTTTATAATAACAATGGATCAGATGATTTGAAAAAAACTGAACAGAATGCAGATGGACCCGCCCTTTTAATGACGACTTCCCTCAGTCCTCAACGTCTCCACAGAAACACCAAGTCAATACATTTGCATCAGTTAAAATCTCTCAATAGCAATTTTTTCTTCTTCTGTATATTTTGGTATCAGTTTAAGACTTGATTACATCATTACAAACCGTCTGTGATGTTCTTCAGGTGTGAGGAAATATGGGAAAGACTTCCAGGCCATCGCTGACGTCATCGGTAACAAGACGGTGGGCCAGGTGAAGAACTTCTTTGTGAACTACCGGCGGCGGTTCAACCTGGACGAGGTGCTGCAGGAGTGGGAGGCCGAGCAGGGAACGCGAGCTCCCAACGGAGACAGCGTCACCTCTGGAGAGGAGGGGAAGACCAGCTCCGCCACTCCGTCAGGGAAGAGCACCGATGAAGAGGACGAAGAGGTTAGACATTTAAAAAGACGGACTGAGTATTCAGGTTTTAGATGTTTTATATCCCATATTGTGCTCTGATGCATAAACCACAGTACCTGCATGCTTCACATTTCTGATGCTGATCCACCAGTTTTTCAGATTGATTTCCTTCCTTCCAGGCTTTTAGAGAAACATTAGACATTTGAGAAAGAAATCATCTTGCGACCTCCTTGTAGGTCCCAGCCCCCCATGTTGGGAACCACTGCTTTAAGTAGGAACGTGGACATGTAAATATGAGTGATGCAGACTTACAGTGAGGTAATTATGGCCCCGTCCTCTCCTCTCTGCAGGGTCAGGTGACCTCCTCAGGTGCGTCTCCTGCTGCCTCCTCTTCCTCTTCGGCTCAGATTCCGGTGACGTCCAGCGCCTCCTCTTCCTCCCTTCACCAGCCGCCTCCCCTCCTGCGGCCCTCCCTCCCGGCCACGCCCTCCCTGCACCGCCAGCCCCCGCCCCTCCAACAACAGGCCCGCTTCCTGCAGCCCCGCCCCACGCTGCAGCAGCCCCCGCCTCTCATCCGCCCCTCCAACCCCCTGCCCCCTCGCCTCAACCCACGCCCTCCTGCTCCCATGACCCTCGGCGGCAACCCCGGGGGGTCGGGTCCAAGCTCCACCCAGCAGCCCCCCGGCCTGGCCGTCCACCAATCAGAGGCCTCGTCTTCCTCCCTCCACTGACGAACGTCAGACTTTCTGTTGAAGAGACAGAAGAAAGAAAATGTTCAATCTGAAGCTGCTGCGTTCAGGTCCTGTGGGAAAATCTGAGTGACTTTATTCTTCAAAACAATGGCAGCGATTTTCACGGCTTCTGATCAGCTTTTCTACTCTCACCACACGAGAACATAAAGGTGACACATTTACACAAAACACAATCCAAATCTGTGTTTATTATTTGGTGAACAGTATTTGAGGGGTTGAAGTTTGTCTTTCCCACAGGGCTTACATGCAGCATACCTGCTGGTTGATGGACACCTGGTTTTCAAATCTTTGCTTTGACTACAGGTCTTTCAGCCTTTCGAAATCTGTCACAGAAAGTGTGCAGATTATTAAAGCAGAGCCTTTTCAGTCACCAGACATGTGGCGTCCCACAGGGTTCAATCCTGGGTCCTTGTTTTTTCTCCGTCATTATGCCTCCACTAGGACACAACTGCATTGACCACAGACAAAAATGGCCCACAGCAGTACCTAAAACATTTCAAAGTGAGAAAATTATTTATCAGCTCTCATCAGCAGCCTAGTAGACGCTAAAAGCTGGATGTTGCAGTATTTTCTACAGCTAAATTATGAACTTGAATCGGTGTCATTTCTTACATTAAGAAACTCAACATTGTTATTGATATCATTTCACTCATCATCTTTTATGAGTTGTCTTCATCTTCCACCTCCCAGAGTTCTCTAAATGTACACTGCACTGAGCCTCTGCTGACTTTTGTGTTTCTCAGCCCGCTCTAGTTGATGGTCGGTCCAACACACCGATTTATTATTACAGTGGAAACCGCTTATAGTGATCACGTCTGTCCGGGTCAAATTGATCACTATAAGCGGATGATTATTATAACCAAATCTTTGTTGTTGTGCATCATGTCTCATGCAGATTATCATCTAATTGACATTTATATATTTATTACATGAATACAAAGTAATGAAACGGACCGCTTTGCTATTTACTTTGCTAATTCTTCTGCCTTTTCCCTTTTTTTTTGAGGCATTGCTGTTTTTTGTTTTTGGCCGGCTCTGCAGCGCTGCATGTGTGCTGCAGAGCCAGTTGAGTATCGGAAAAAAATTTCACTTTGGGGGCATTACGTGACCAGACATTAGCAATCCACTTGACGAGGGCACCTTCCCGTGCACATTTTATTTTTATTCAGAGAAAATTACTTTCTTCTTCCCGTTATGATATCAATGTGCACACAGCCGTTATGATATCAATGTGCACACAGCCTCAGCCTCAGGTATCCAGCTGGAAAGCAGACGGTCTGCGAGGCAAAGTATCAAGGGAGTAAAGCAAAAACAAAACAAAAATTCAGTTAATGTTAGTCTAACATAGTTTTAAAATGTTTTCCCATATGTTGTCATGTATGAAAAAACTCAAAATGAACACTGTTATCGGACTACTTGATTACTATAAGCAAATTCTTTAAATAGCATTTGTATAGGAGTGATTCTGTCCTAAGCTTTTTGATCCATATATGCGTTTGATCACCGTTACTATGATTACTATAAGCGGTTGCCACTGTACTCCAACAACTACTGGCTCCCCAGAGAATGAACCCTTTAGATTTGAATGAACCCACGATCTTTGCTCCAGCGCCGCCCTCAGGAAAAACGACATTTTTAGCTCCACTGATGGAGTTGTGGCTGTAATGAACACTGCAGCCTCTAGATGGCACTAGCAGGACTTTAGTCAAGTCAGTTTTATTTACACAACCCCAAATTACACATATTCCAAAGGGCTTTGTGATCTTTCCTGCTTACGACCTTAAAGCCTTGATTCAGATATGAGGCTGTTAAAACGATCAGTCTGGTATATTTTTCTTATTTTCAAGAAATCTCATGTTTAGACTCAAACCAACAATGTATTAGTCCGTCTCTCAATACTGTCTGACTTCATGTCTGTGGCTCTCGGCTCCAAGCTCATTGGTTCCTACTTTAAAAACACAAATATATATTTACATTTTTAAAAAATATTAGTAATTTCCTAAAGCAGCTGCTCACTGTAGTTTTATCAAACATAGAGGAGGAAGTTGTGCATTTGTTGGGGACTATTTTCAGTGGCGGATTAATCCACATGTGGTGTTCTAGTGAGTATTTTTGACAGCACGACGGTGTATTTGGGATTGAGTCTAAATAAACTACAGTGTGTTTGTTCATGATGAAGGAACATGTCACCCAGTGACACGTTGAGGCTCATTGATGTGTTTTTAATAGTTGTTGGACAACAATGGAGCTCTCTGGCACAGAAGAAGAAGCGATATCAGGATACATCACTGTTGATTTGAGTCTGAACATGAAGAAAAATATAGAATATCACCAGACTTGTAATTTAATGGTGTGCTGCTGAGACAAAAATGATCGCAGTTTATGACTTGTTGTCACCCACCATGGTAACCGGTGGTAAATAACCTCTCTGGCAGTCATGATGGAGGTTGAACTGAAGGCCTCAGTGTTGTGTACAGTAGCATTAGACATCTACATGTACAGTTTGGTATCTATTTGAGTAATTTGTAACCTGCTGTCGATCCAATCAGCTGTCAGTAACTCATTAACTAACATTTGATTTGATGCTTTTTGAAAACACTAAAGCTTCACTTCCTTCAGTGTAAAATCCAGACGATGTTTCCTGTAGAAATGCCTCCGTCAGCCAAATGAAAAACGATCCTCACTGTTCTTCTAATCGTTCTGTTGTTGGGTTTAACGTTCTCAGAGTAGCTATGTTTTCCCACATGTTGAAGATTAATTTTGAAACTAAAAACCTAAATGTCATCGTCACCTGGACTCTGATCTTCAGATGTGCTGTCCGTCTGTCTTCTCATTATTTATTCTTCTTCTTCTTCTTCTTCCTGGTGCTACCAGTTTTGACTTGGTGTGAAAAATCATTGTGAAAGTGCTCTTAATGCTTTTTGGATGCATCATGGCGTTAAATGTAACTGGAGTCATAGAGTCATACATAGAGTCCTTTGAGTTTCTGTAGAACTTGTAAAATATTGCTGTTAAGATGAAGCTGCTGAGACGTCTCATTAAAAACTACATTTGTACCATCTGACTGTTTCTGTCCTTCAGATCTGTACACACTGTAAACACTGTTTAGTGCCTTCCAGTTTATTAGGTACACCAGTACAATATTGTTAACTTGTTTCATTCCCAACTCGTCAAATATGGCCGTTTGGTAAGCGCACAGAAGCACCCTTTAGCAACAGTATGCGACGAACCGGACTTTCAACCAACTCCAATGTAAACCCACCCCCGGCGTGCTCCGGCTGATGGGCGGGGCTTGGTATTTCCTCAACTGATCTCATCATAGCGGCCGGGTCAAAATGTTTCTCTTTCACACCTAAACAGTACACTACATAGAAGATGTACATACTGTATATACACACACACACACACACACACACGCACATATATATATATATATATATTTTATATATATATATATTTATATATACATATAAATATATATATGTATATAATTTATTTATATATATGTATATAATATATACATGTGTATATATACTGTATATACATATATATATATACACATATATACACATCTATGTATAAATTATATACATATACACATATATAGATACTGTATATTTACACACACACACAAACACAGTCAATTATTTCTTGAGTAAAATTTTTAATGCAGTACTTTTATTTGTAACAGTATTTTTATAGATGTATAGTATAGTATAATATAGTATAGTATAATATAGTATAGTACAGTATAGTAGTATAGTATTTTATTTTACTACTTGTATATTTCTTCCACCACTGCTTGGTGTTAATGCTGTAGTTTATTTCCTGTATTCAGATCTAATTGTATTTACACAGTGGCAGTAATAACAGCAGCAGCAGGTTGTTGATGTTAAGTCACTTCCTGCTGTTATAGTTTCCTCTTCCGTCGCCGCTGCCAGTATCTACCGCAGATAATCGATACCAATCAGTAATATCGATCTGCTGTGACAGTGTGGAGGAGTTGTTATTGGAGACTTCAGAGAGATCTCCCAGCATGAGGTAAGAAAACACCAAAACCTGACTCTTCAGTGTGAGCGGTGATGTTGTGTCTGTGAGGAAAGTGAAAGTAAAGCTCAGCGGGAACATCACGAGTTTAAAACTGATCAGAGGGTCAAAGTCTGATTAATGATTGAAACGTACTAAAGGTAGTTATAGTAACTCAGTGTTAGATAAACAGATCTCAGCTCAGTTTAGAGTTTAGAGTTTAATAATAAAGGAGTGAAGCAGCATCAGAGGGGGTTCCCCTGCAGGCTGGACTCATTCACTAAAACTCTCACTTCCATGTGTTTTACTCAATCTATTGATTTATATCACACTGGTGGTGGTGGTGATGTTGATGGTGATGATGGTCATTATCATTATCACGAGTTATAGATAACCGCGCGCGCTTGTGTTTCATCGGCACGTGTGATGTCACTGACAGGAGCCATATGCTGCTGATCAGGAGGCTACTTTTACTTTTGATCGCCTACTTTTGTAACTAAAAATACTTAGCCTATACATACTTTTACTGATGTAATGATTTTAATGCAGGACTTCTTCTTGTACTTGAGTACTCTGATATATTAGACTATTTCTACTTTGAGTACTTGTTCCACACCTGCTACATGAAGACTCTTTTCAAATAAATTTTGGTTTAATAAAAATAGAAATGTGAACAGCTTTGTGATTGATGCTCCAACTCGTACTTAGTTTTTGTTGATAGAGACCTGAAGTTTAATTTTAAGTTAATTAACGCTGAAGTAGGTGAGATTGGAGCACATATGATTTAAAAAAGTTATTTTTATAAAACGGTCGCTATATCGTAACAGTAGTACATGAAACAGGTAACCTGAAAAAAATCATGTGCCTCTGTGTCCTCTGGTGCTCCTAATGGCATCTGCAAGATTTCACTTACCGGAGGAAAACAAGCAGTAAGAGCTGATCTGAGGCCCGCTGTCCAGCTTCCGTCTATGAGAGCTGGCTGTCAATAACTCGCGAACTCCGACCAAATGGTGAAACTAGGCAGCGCTGCTCAAATATTAATCAATATTATGTTACCTTAATGCCTATTTCTCGCCTCAAATGTTTTCAGAATCATCTTTTAGTGCACGGTTTAGCTGTAAAATGAGAAAGTTTGTGCTGCCGCCGCCGCCATTGTAAAATCTGGTGATGGAATGCAAAGTACCGGTCACATGACTTTTACATCACCTGTATGATCTGTTCAGCCTGGCCTCCTGCAGACTCATGGCGACAGCAGACACAAAGCCGGGAGGATCCGAGGAGTCCAGTTCGCCGTCTGAGGAGTCCGCGAGGAGGTCCGAGGAGTGGAGGCTGTGGTCCGGGGAGTCCAGGATGAGCTCCTGGGAGTCGGAGCTGACCTCCATCCAGCACTCGCTGAAGTTTGTGTTGACGCTGAGGGAGGAGTTTGTTTGTCCCATCTGCAGTGGAGTCGTGCTCAACCCTCAGCAGAACTCCTGTGGACACATCTACTGCTTCTTCTGCCTCCAAGCACTGCTGTAGGAGCCAATAATAATGCTTATCATAGTAGCTAAACACGCTGTATTAATCATGTTAAAATGTTTCCCCTTTATTTTTAGCTTCAGTATGCTCTATTTGGCTCCCCTTCCTATGTCACATGCAGGCTCATTAGAATGTATCACCCACAGCTTGAGATCTACCTTTGCAAAGGTGCACCATATTTTTCTCACAAGCCAATCAGAGCAGACTGAGCTTTTCAGGAGGGGGTCTTAAAGAGACAGGCACTAAATCGGAGCATTTCAGACAGAGGGTGAATACAGGTTTATTCAGACTAGGGCTGCACATTTAATCAAATATTAATTGTGATCACAATTTTGGCTTCCCTCACGAATGAACACGATCGACTGCGATATTAACGTTTAAAATGCGTTCTCTGCTCATAGAACACTCCGCTCTATATATAATCAAGCTCTTCCTGAACTTACAGCGGTTGAGATGTTTTGGCTTCACTTTTAGGGAGCTGTCATGCTGCTGTGCACCCTTCAGTGGCAGCCCGCGAAAAACTTTCCTGAATGGTGCGGCTGCAGTCTAGAGTAGACGAGTAATATACTGTATTACCCGTTTTGGCCGTCTGCTCTCTGTTGCATACAAATGCACTGAATTCAGGTGAAGAAGAACCTTATTTTAAGTCTTATTTTGATGCAAACATGTCTACATTAGCAGGAATGTGACACAACATGGAAGTGAAAGCAGCGCTCTGTTTATTTAAATGTGAAAGTGCAATAAAAATATTGTGTCCCGAAAATAGATGAATAATCTTGATCTAAATATTGATCAAAATAATCAGGATTATCATTTTGGCCATAATCGTGCAGCCCTAATTCAGACAGACAGTATGGAAAAATAGTTTTTTGAACATTGAAGCATGTAAACATGTTCTAGTCGAACCCAAAATACAAGTAAAAACCTGGAAATTAACATGATATGTCCCCTTTAAAGGGAGGTGTGTTGTACCTGTCAAGTCGCCTGGGACTCAATGGTATGTCATGATTAATCTGCTTTGTGTTCCAGGGAGAGTTCATCATCGTCCAGCCCAGTTTGTCCAGTAGACGGAGCTGTGATCACACCAGCTGAGGTCAGATCCAAACCTGCATCTGCACATTCACACAGTTCCCCTCATCACAAGTATGTTAGTCACAAGTAGTGAACTCGTCAGAGGATCACTTAAGTTATTACAGTTCATCCTGAGGGGAACATGAATGTTTGAACCGCATTTCATCACAGTCCATCCAATGGTTGTTGAAATATTTGGGCCAAAGTAGTGGACAGACAGACATTACATTCATTTGTCTAAAGCCACTTCCAGTATCCCTGAGTGGTTGGTGGTATTTGTTATGTGTTGGGGTACCGGATGGTAATAAGGCTCAGTTCGTGGTGTTCGAAGCATCTTCTGTGTTAAATACAAAGAGTGCCATTTGTCTGATCTGTCTGTTGTCACCATTCCTGCTGACTGGACTTATCAACTGTGGAAAAGTTTGACACTAATCAAGAGTTTTGTACCTGCAGGTTTTCCAGGACAACTGCTGCAAACGAGAAATCTCCAGTTTGGAAGTGTACTGCACCAACTCCCCAGCATGCACCTCTGTCATCACATTACGACACCTGCAGGTAGACTTTATACACCAATGGATCGTTATGTGTGAATATGTACAGACTGTCCCACGAGGACACACCAACACATAGTCAAGTCAATTTTATTTGTATCACCCAATATCACAAATCACAAATTTGCCTCAGGATATTTTACAATCTGTACAGCCTACGACACCGTCTGTCCTTTACAGTGCGACCCTCTCATTGGGTAAGGAAAAACTCCCCCCAAAAAAAACTTTTAACAGGGAAAAAAATGGAGGGAACCTCAGGAAGAGCAACAGAGGAGGGATGCCTTATTCAGGATGGACAGACGTGAATTAGATGTCGTGTGTACAGAGTAACAACAAAATGAAAATACAACACAGACGATTCATTTGATACATATAATGTGGACATATATGAGAAGATGGATCTAGAAGATGTCGAGCAGCTTCCAGGCGTTGCTAAACAGATAGAGCCTGAGCAACACGACCTCCTCTCCACCATGTCACCTAAAGAGAGGACAAGATTATTGTTTTTAGTTCACAGTTGCTTTGGTAATGTAGACGTATGTTTCCCATGCCAATAAGCCCCTTTGGACTGAATTAAATTGATAGAGAGGCTGAATCTCATGGAGGACGGAGGTCCAGGTACATCATGTGGAATGAGGCACCACCAGCCAGGAGAGGCAGAGAGACGTCCCAGAACGGCCGGGTTATTGAGAGGCTTAAATTTAAAATTATTCTCGTTGGCTAGACTGCTAGGCTCAAATTATACATCTAGTCTGAGACCGACCCACCAGCCGAATAATAAAAGAATAACTAACTAATTGAAAGTTAAGGCAAAATGGCTGCCTGATGTAGTATCCTAATAGATGGATAAATCTAAACCCAGCAACCCACCTGATCAACACATATGAAGTCACACCTCTGGTCTCATGAAGCCGACGGTTCGTTTTTATCTTCCATCACTTCGTCCTCTGCAGGAGCACCGGAAGTCGTGTCAGTTTGAGCAGCTGCAGTGCTGCAATCCAGGCTGCAGGATGGCGCTACAGAGGAGATACCTGCAGGAACACCTGACCGACGACTGTCCTCACCGCATGGAGCCCTGCCCTCACTGCCAGCAGCCGCAGAGACTCAGCCTCATCCAGGTAAAGTTACGTCTAACAGTCTGTTGTAGACAGAGAGAGAGAGAGCAAACAAACGGTCCTGATACACATGATGTTCCAGTCATGTCTTGGTGCAGCTTTCTCAGAACAGGCTGCTTGTTTGGGTTAGGTTCTTATTATTGTTATTTCAAGAGGGGATTTCTGTTCTATGAATTTGTTGCTAAACGAACTGTCTTCTGCTCCACTAGCTCACTTGTTCGCACACTGCTGTAACACAATAATTTCCCGAATTGGCATCAATAAAGTACATCTATCTATCTATCGATCTATCTATCTATCGCCGCCGCTCTCTCTCTCTCTTGCTTCACCACTCACTTCCCACCACACACATTCTACGCACTGACTCTACTAATCTCCAAATGACTAACGCTACTCTTACAACAGCTCTAGAGAGGGCCACTCACATTTCCACATCAGCCACAGTAGTTCTTCTACACACTTGGCACACAGGAGAGGTTTTAATCTGCAACCTCTCCGCTAGATGTTACACACTGTACCTTTAATTTAACCGTAACCACCGTGAGCAATCACAAGCTTGAATCTTTGAGCTTTCAGTGTGCTGAAATGTGGTGATGGTGATGTGTTTGTGGTGACTCGGTGTTCTGTTTAGGATCATGTGCAGAGCTCCTGTCCGGAGGTGGAGGTGGACTGTCCCAACAGCTGCTCCCTGAAGGTTCCCAGACACAAGGTGAGCTCATTCATAGATACAGTGATCAGATGGCCAAATGTGAGCCGGCTCTGGTCCATGCATGTCTGCCAGATTTGGCCAATGTGGACTTATAGGTCCCATATTTTAGAAAGTGACATTTGCATGTCTTTTTTGATAATAAAGCAGGTTTAGGTGCTACATAAATACAGTGAAACCGCTTATAGTGATCAAAAAGCTTGGGACAGAATCATTCCTATACAAACGCTGTTTAAATAATTTGCTTATAGTAAGTATTTGGGGTCTTTTCATACATGACAGCAGAAGGACAGGTCTGATTTAAGTCCAGTTCTGACATCTTTGGATTGGAGCAAATATAATTAGAAAAAGTTATTTTTATAAAACGTTACTATACCCTGGCAGTAGTGCATGAGACAGGTAATCTGAAAAAAAATCACGTGTGTCTGCGTCCTCCGATGTCCTCCGGTGCTCCTAATGGCATCTGCAAAATTTCACAGACCGGAGGAAAGCAACCAATCAGAGCCGAGCTGGAGCCTGCCCTCTAGACACCCGGCTGTCAATCACTCATGAACTCTGATCAAACGGTCAAACTAGGCAGTACTGGTCAAATATTAATCAATATCCTGTTACTGTAATACCTATTTCTCACCTCAAATGTTTTCAGAAACATCTTGTAGTGTACTGTTTAGCTGTAAAATTATAAAGTTTGTAATCTAGCAGCCATGTTGAGATCAGTTGAGGAAATACCAAGCACCGCCCACCAGCCTGAGCACAGCCAATAGGAACGCTCTCTCTCTCTGAAATGACCTGCGATTGGCCAAAGTCTCCTCCCTTTTTTGGAGCCTGAAAACAGAGCCATGAGGAGGAGCAGAAGTCTAGTTTTCTCTCAGAACACTTGAATTACAGTATGCTGAAAGATTATTATGGAGTTTTTGCCCAGTGATGCCAAAAACATTCTGCCAACTGCAGCTTTAACATCAGTGTAAATGTCTCTCTCTCTCTCTTTCTCGTCCTGCAGCTGACTGAACACAGAGAGTCGTGTCCTGAGCTTCACGTCGACTGTTCTTATAAGAAGTTCGGCTGCTCTGTGCAGGTGAGTTCATCTCACAGTGAAGCAGTGAAGAACCGCAGTGTGACACAGGCCGAACACCTGACAACACCTGTTGTGTCCCACAGGATAAGAGAGGGAGAGTGAAGCTGCATGAAGACGCTGCCGTCAATCGTCACATGCTGCTGGTCCTGAGGAGCAACACCCACTTGGAGCAACAGGTGCGTCTAACAAACGGACAGCCGGTGAAGTCTCTGATTAGTACGTTACATTATTACTATTATCACAGGATGCACACAAGAGATCATTATTTCACTACGTGTTTTAAATCTCCATCTGGAATATAAATGGATTTATGGAAACATATACCCCAAACATGGGCTTTGCTGAGAAGAAATTATGTAGGATATAACGTGAGGACTAATAATTAATTAATTAATAATTGTTACACTCAGCTTTATGAGTTTTGGTCTTTTAATTATTCATACTTTAAAGCTGCTCTAATCTACGGCAGTATATTGCCGCCACGGTGATGCTCGTTTTGACATTATCTCAAGATGTTTTTCATGTTATAATAACATTTTATCTCATTATTACAACATAAAAACATTCACCTCAGACTGTTGTCTCGTCGGTCAGGTGGAGGTTCTCCAGGAGGAAGCGCTGCTGAAGCAGCAGGAAGTCCAGACGGACAGTTTCCTGCTCGCTGGTCTGCAGAAGAACATCAGACCGCCGCTGCAACAGAACAGCAGCCTTGAACACATCGTCTCTACAGCTCAGGTTAATACACAGTTTAATTCTTACTGATCGTCCTTCATTTCATCTGTACCTTCTTCATCATCATCCAGCTTTATTTAACAGTTATGAGCATTAAATGTATCTGTTCTCTGGTAACTAAACTCTTATTTTAATGACAAAATGTAGCTTTAACTTAAAGTATCAGTCTGGATTTGGAAACAAAATCTGGATTTACTGGAGGATCCTGCAGTTGTGAGTGTCAGAGCAGCATCATTAAACCATGTTACCTGTCTGTCTGGTCAGAGGACGCTGAGCAGGCAGGAGGACGTCCTGTCCACCGTCCAGCTGGATGTCCAGCAGGTGTCCCGGGGACTCGGTCCTGGTCTGGAGGAGCTGGAGCAGCTCAGGAAGTCTCTGGATGCTGTGATCCAGGAAGTGTCGGCAGCCGAAGCCCTCAGAGAACACCTGGGTAACAAAACCTGAAAATCTGTCTCCATAAACCTGCTCTTAATGACAGTATGTCTTTAAAGGTGCAGATCTGTGAAAACGGTGGATTTTATGTTCCTGCCCACCCCAAAGTTAGATGTTTCCTGTTGCAAGAAGATGCAGTTTACAGTCCAGTATGCTTTGAGGGTTAGAACTTCGTATTTCAGTGAATGCTGTTGTTTTTTATTCTTCCAGGAACTTTGGAGGAGAATCTGAAGCATCACTCGGGTCTCCTCAATCTCCACGCCGCTCAGCTCAGTAGCAACAAGCAGCACCTGCAGGAGCTCGAGGCCACGTCCTACGACGGCAAACTGATCTGGAAAATCAAGGACTTCAGGAGCAGGAGGGAAGCGGAGGTCAAAGGTCAAGCGCCGTGCCTGAGCAGCGTGCCGTTCCACACCGGATGCTGCGGCTACAAAATGGCCACCAAGGTCTATCTGAACGGGGACGGGGAGGGAAGAGGGACTCACCTGTCCCTTTATGTTGTCCTGATGCCAGGAGACTTTGACGCTCTGCTGCCGTGGCCTTTCAGACAGACCGTGTCTCTGTCTGTTCTGGATCAAAGCGGTGCCGGTAACCACCGGAGTCTCAGCTTCAGACCCGACCCGATGTCCAAAAGCTTCCAGCGACCCGCCGCCGAGTCCGTCAGCAACGTCGCTGTGGGATTTTCATGCTTCATTCCCCTCAACAAGCTAGAAACCCCTCAAAACGCTGCGTATGTCAAAGACGACACTATGTTTGTCAAAGTGAAGGTGGACATGGCCGGTTTAGAGCACCTGTAGGCTTTTGTCCTCCACGTTATCGTGTGGAGGATTAGATTTTATATATTTTACTTTGGCGCCATCTGGTGGCCAGTTCAGGAAGGACACTGTGGGAGACGAGGCAACACAGACTGATGCAATTTTCACTGTGATCTTCTTATTTTTCTACAAAATATGCCATCAGAATAATTTAAAAAGAGTAAAAAAAATCGATACATTGTAACTTTAATAGTTTGACATTTTGGGAAATATTCTCTTTCTTTCTGACACATGTTCAGTTTGATATCACCCTCATTTGCCAAAATGTCGAGCTTTTCCTTTAAGCTTTCAGATCATCTCAGGGATCGTCTCAGGTCCGACTCCAACAAAGACTGTGGTTACTAATAATTATTTAATGCCCGTTATCTTGATGTTATGACTTAATTGTCTGAGAATAACTAACACTTGGTGCTCAAATCAAGGTATTTAAGTCTGTCATCCTGAGATCAGGATCTAATGATCAGTTTACCTGCAGATATTAAACAGTTTAGTATTGATCAGGACTTAAATGTGTCTTTTTACTGAGGATAACGTGGAGACAAAGATGAGAACCAGAAGAAGGACTGTGTAATATCTCAAGGTTAATAATTATGTCTTCATCTTTGAGGAAAGAACATTTTATTTGCACCCAAAAACTTAATTTTGTTATTTCAAGAAAATGAGATGAAGTTGGGATCACAAGATAAACAAGCTGCTCTCTGTCCACAAATAGAGGAAGTTATTTCTACATGTTAATGTGGCAGCTACTGAAGACTGACTTTACTGTTTATTTATTGTCTTAATTCTACAGCAGGGAGATCTACACAAGCAACCATCTTGATCCACAATTACTGCCTCCATAAAGTGCTGCAGGGATGACGTATTTTTGTAGGCCAACCAGGAAGTTAGCATCGCCCTGGTTCCCTTAACAGAAAGCCAACGGGATTTTTCCATTCAATTTTGGATTATTGTAGAGAATAAGCTCTGTGACAAACAGATGTTTATGATACTTACACGTTTAGTTCAGCAAGATAATCTTCACAAATGAACACCACTTTTATTTTTGAAGTGTGAATGCAATCTCCAGAAGTAAAAACCCAACATTAGGGTATAAACGAAGTACACCACCGTCTCATGAGCGCGAGTATACACAACGGGGCTGTAAATGCGGACGACTCGGCGTGATGATGTTTTGTAGTCTCATTTAGCCTCTTGTTAGCAACCACCTTTTTTAAGACATGTAAAAGCTTCAAAATTCACAATTTGGATATTAACTGACATATTTTATGTCGTAGAACAAAATGTTAAAATCTCTTCAGCTTGTGTTAACCGCAGACCTTATTTCAGGCATCAAACTAAAATTCCATTCAAAATACCCATTGACTTCCAGACGAGGGAACCAGAAGTGCTAAAATGCTAACTCATTTCTGGGTTTTAGGGCTCATTCCTGCAGCAATCAATTATGAAGTGTCACTCAAAAATACCACAAAACTGTCTGTTCAGTGGACAGAAATAAATTGACATGTGGACACATATTAAGATCACATACATAAACTGTGAATTGATGTTAAACACAAACATACACATTCAGAGAATCTCAAACCCCACATTACACCCCCTTTGTTCTGACTGAGCAAATGTGCTCCGAAAGACAAAGAGGCTGTGTGGTGGTGAGGTCCCGGTGGCCATCTTTGATTCAGCAATTTTGGTAGTTTTACAGTGCCGTGCGCACACGCACACACACACACACACACACACACACACAGTTTGTTTTGTTTAGTTTAGTTTAGTTATATTAATATTGTGTTTTAAACCTTTATTATCTTGTAAATAAATGTTTGTGGATTATACATGCTGATCTGTTTAATGTAGTACAAGAGCCAACCTCTGCTACATCAAGAACTACGAAATTAGCGTTACTATCTATTGATATGGTGATTTATGGTTATAGTTATTAATTTAATTATTAATCAAAGTTCCAAATTGATAGTTTAGTGTACTTAATGAGATTTATTTATGAGACCTCCCAGGAGAACGAGGATCAAAATTCACAAGTGATCCAATCAATAACATCTCAAGAAATTCTATCGGCAATTCAGAAAATTAGGAGGGATAAAAGCCCAGGAAGTGATGGATACACAAATGAGTTTTATATAACATTCAAAGAAGATCTCAGTCCAATTTTATGTAAGTTATTCAACTGGATTTTGGAAAAAGGAGTATGGCCTCCCTCATGGAACTCTACTATTATTACTGTAATACTAAAAGAAGGGAAGGACCATACTGAATGTAGTTCATACAGATCCATTTCTCTATTAAATGTGAACCAAAAATTGTTGACATCAATAGCTAACAGGTTATCCAAAATAACTAGATAAGACAGGTTTTATTCAGGACAGATTAATGTCATTATTAATGGAAGAAATTGGAAAATATAGCTTATTCTCTGGTTACCATTTAAATATTAATAAAAGGAGCAATGACAATCGGAGAGCCAATTAATAAAGATCTTAAAAGAAAATATAATTTAAGTGTGAATGCGGTAAATTCAAATATCTAGGGATAATAATTCTGAAAAATTTGGAGGATCTGTTTTCAATAAATTACTCTGGATTAATAGATGAGGTTACAGAAGAGTTGGGGCTCCGAGATAGCTCACCTGGTAGAGCAGGTACCCCATGTACCAAGGCCGAGTCCTTACCGCAAGAGTTGAAGAGATGGAAAATATTATATCTATCCATCTTCGAAAGGATTGGATCAATTAAAATGACCACACTTACAAGATTTTTGTTTTTGTTCCAAAACTTACCTACTTATAAGAAACCAAAATATTTTAAGGAATGGGATAACACCCTTGAAAATGTATATGGGATGTAATGGAAATTCTGTCAGTATTCCAAGATAAGTCCTAATGAACGTTGAAATCAAGATCCCAAACAGATGAAATGTCTTTGTTGTATTTTATTCTTGCAAGAAGTAAAAGTATGTACATATGATGTATCTGGAGAGTGCTCCATCAGACATAAC
Source organism: Sebastiscus albofasciatus (assembly GCA_916701655.1). Taxonomy (NCBI): domain Eukaryota; kingdom Metazoa; phylum Chordata; class Actinopteri; order Perciformes; family Sebastidae; genus Sebastiscus; species Sebastiscus albofasciatus. The sequence continues at coordinate 31,621 of CAKAOI010001436.1, forward strand.
AATTCATCGAGATTCAAATTATATCATCATAGAAATACATCACAGAAAGTATCGAGAGCCATACTGTGGATTAAGTATTATTTTTGTTGCATATAATGACACATGATTATAAAAAGGCTCACCCTTAACCTCTAGCAATGACCTACGAGTTCTGTCTTCAAGCCAATTAAGGCGTCCCAAGGAAAATTACCAAGTACTGGTAGACCTCCCAAACCCTGTAAAGGTTTAGAGAGCTCTTTGACAGAAGTCGCAGGTCACATGCACCTACTGACAAATGGCCAAAAACTCCGCCTCGGTTTTACAGGAGATGGAGCAAAAAGACCAGATGCGCTAACTACTCTATCTGGACAGGACAAAGATAAAACCTCAGATGACAAAAGAGGGAAAACCCATATTGCCCCGTCCGTCAAACCTACTACAAATAGCAAAGTACAAATAACCCAAAAACAAATATAACCCAACACACTTGATTAAATGGCATCACACACTAAATTTTAAACTTAATATATAGTCAATCTTCATTGTTATACAATGAAACAAGATAGATATTAGAATAAGAAATAAATGGAACAAAATTTAAGCAAAGTAGTAAATCATAAATCATAAACCATTTAAATTTTTAGACATAAAAAAACAAGACTAAAACTAAAATCCAAAAGTTTGCATTTTTTTTTTTTTTTTTTTACAGCAGATGGATATAATACAGACAAAACAGCAATGAATCCCCCATCCACCACCCCCAAAAAATAAAAATAAAAAAAGAACAAATAAACAAAAAACGTTTTTTTGTGTACATCTTTTGTGTCTTTGTTCATTTCTAAGCTCATTACTAACTATTACTAAAAGCTTGTTTATAAGTTTATGAAAGTATTAACTATAATTTGCATCTATATAAACAATCTCGAAAATAACAGTATATATTTATGACTAAATTAATTTCCTATAATTTTCTCTTTGTTTCAAAGAGTGACGCGCCGAGGATGATTTAATATAAATTAAATCATATTATTCAATATAATTAATAATTATTTTGATAATTATTAATTACTTTTAATGTCTTTTCATCATATGTACTGTTACGACCCCGAGAAAAACTCGTTGACGAGGTCGAACATAATCACATGAATCAAGAGTTTTCAAAAAATATATATAATAAGTTTTTTTCTAAGAGCAACACAGAAATAGTAGACCAATAATTAACAAAAGAGTTAAGTAAAAGAACCAAACTAACCACTAAAGTTTTACCCAAAACTAAATGAACTGGTGAGCCGGCAAAAAGGAACAAAAGCGGGGAAGCCACCTCGGCCCAGCTCTTATAGAGCCGGCGGAACCGGGTGCTTCCCTCTACCCCTGAACAACATAACTCCAAACTAAACCCTAACAAACAGAAAAAAACACCGAAAACTAAACCACCGGACTCACCAGAAAAGATAAAGAACAAAACAAAGCTACAAGTGGTCAATACTGCTGCTAGGCCAGGCCAGGCCAGGCCAGAGTGGAAGTGAGAGTGATCCCAAATCCCATCCCCCCTCTTAATAATTCCATTTAATATTTTCTTATAACTAAAGCAGCGCCTATCTGCGCCCCTATCACCAGCGATTCCCTTCATCAGAACTCTCTGAGGAGGTTTAAAAATGAAATTGAGCTGCATTTTCTCCTCCTCACTCAAACACCTTCTGCTGTGATCGTTATTAACCTGCTGGTCACCCAACTCATTTGAACAGTGGGACAGATTGATAATACTCTTGTCAGTATTGGACAATTTGTTGTTTGTGTCCTGAATATAGATGATTGTGTCTTGAATATAGATGACTGTTTCCTGTGTGCTCTGTGGACGTCTTTCTTCGAATCTCAATACTTTCTGAAGAAGTTTCTGATTTTTGTCCTGTGACAGACCGAGCAGGAAGCGCAGGAACATGTACCATTGTCCATCAGCGCTGGCCAAAGCCATAATCACCGCGTTCTTGTGGAGGACGAGGATGGGAGGTTTTCCTTTCTCACTTTTCTGTCTTGAAAGCAGATTTTCTCCGCTATTTAAGAAGGTCTCCGATACGTACAGAGCTGCAAGAAACTCGTGGATGCTTAAATGTATGAAAGAGTAAATTTCTTGTTTGTGAAGACCATATTCTTTTCTTATGATCTGTGTACAAAGTCCTGAATAAACTGCAGCTTGTTTCAGATCAATCTTACAACTTTTCAAGTCTTTTTCCTGGAAGACTATGTTGCTCTTTTGAAGCTGTTCAAATGCCAGCTTTCCCAGTTTCATAATCATGTCTTTGTCTTCTTCGCCTTCCTGATAATAATTCTGGTGTTTCAACTTTGTCTGGAGGATCAGGAAGTGTAAGTACATTTCAGTCAACGTCTTGGGCAACTTGCCTTTGTGAGTTTTTGTTAGGAGACTCTGGAGAGCTGTGGCTGAAATCCAACAGAAGAATGGGATGTGGCACATGATGTACAGACTTCTCAGCGGCTTTGACTGAAGATGATCGAGAATATTCTGAGCCATAACCTTGTCATTAACTTTCTTCTGAAAGTACTCTTCCTTCTGCTGATCATTAAAGCCTCGTACCTCAATCACCCTGTTGAAGAATTCGGGAGGAATCTTAGTGGCTGCAGCTGGTCTACTTGTGACCAAGATTAAAGCTTTGTGCAGCAGTTTCCCTGAGATTAAGTTGGTTAGCAGGATGTCTACTGTGGTGGTCTCTGTAACACTGCGGCACATCTCATTGTTTTCAAAGTTCAGAGGTAATCTGCATTCATCCAGGCCGTCAAAGATGAATAAAACACTTGAACTGCTATAGTCTGACGCTTCCAAATCCTTCACTTCTTTAAAAAAGTGACCTATCAATTTCGTAAGACTCCAGTCACAGTAATTTTTTAAAAAATTAAAGTCTCTGAATGGGATTGGAAATATGAACTGAGTAGTTTGGTTGGCTTTTCCTGCTGCCCAGTCCTGTATGAATTTCTGCACAGCGACAGTTTTCCCAATGCCAGCGATTCCCTTCATCAGAACTCTCTGAGGGTTTTCTTCATCTGATAAAGGTTTTAAAATGTCATTGAGCTGGATTTGCTTCTCCTCACTCATACACCTTCTGCATTCTAATTGAATTACTTCATGTTCATTATTAACCTCCCCGCTGCCTCCTTTTGTGATGTAAAGGTCCGTATAGATCTTATTCAAAAGAGTCGACGATCCATCTTCCTTTGTTCCTTGAGACAGATGTTTTGTTGTATTTACAAGGTAAGATTTTAGTTCAGCATGGCACCTTTGGAATTTGTTTTCTGAAAGTTGAATAAAGTCATAGGTATGTAATTATTTTCGTACTCTTCAAAGTTAGCAAATATGGTGGGCCTATGTACAGTATGTGTGCTAGCATCTCAGGGGCCAGCCTTCGCTTTAGGTTAGCATTGATTCAGAAAGCAAAATATCATATAAAGTATAAGATGGTCAGACGACAGTGAAGAAAAGAAAAAGAGGTGATGGTCACTAACTCTGCTGCATGGTAATTAGGGCTGCACAATTAATCGAATATTAATCGCGATCACGATTTTGGCTTCCCACAATTAAATGAACATGACCGCCGCGATATTGTAGTATGCGTGCTCCACTCATAGAAAACTCTGCTGCATAAATCAAACGCTTCCTAAACTAAGAGCTAGAGATGCAGCCGATTGAAGCCAGACGGTTTTTAGCATTCTCATATGCTCATATATGTTTTTTTTTGCCGGTCGTACACACATGTGCAGCCGCCACATACACCACTTAATCAGACTCTTATTATATTGTAATTCATTCCCATCATGATGCGTTCATATGTAATCATATTTCATATGTAAAATTGAGTTTTAGGCGAGAAACTTGAATAAATATGTTTTTTTGAAGGAGAGGTTTTCACATCAATATAAAATAGATAATAAAGAGGGAATTATGACCTGTTTAACTTCCTAACACTAGCTCTAAGCAGCTTATAATATATAATTAAAACTAACATTTTTTTTTATCAATAAAAATAAAATAATTTATTTCCTTATCATTTGAATTGTGTGTTTTTATGCTAACAACCACTATAGGTGACAATATAATAGCACTCTGGCCATAATTGTGCAGCCCTAATGGTAATGTCACATTTTCATGTTCAAAATCTCCACTACACCTTCTTAATAATTCACTCTTGTTTTGTTTTAATAACAGAAGTAACATTTTGTCATTTGGTTGTGAAAAATCAATATGACATCTCATATTTTTTAAGTCTTTAAACAAGCACAATACCTTTCGTTTTGGGAGAAACAGCAAAAGTGTTGTCTGTCCCGTCAGGAGATGGAGCTGAAACACAAACATGCAACATCTCTTGAGAAATGCAAAATAATTAAAGGCATTTTGTTGGTTACACTTTAAGCATGTACATAGTTAGACATAAATAAAGGAATTTATTTGGTTTATGAATACAGGGGAAACATTACCACACATGCTGGCGTTGAATATTATATCCCTTCCTACAGTAACACCGGTTATCTGTGGCGTGAGGATGAAACTTCCACACTTAGCGGTGACTGCTGTGCTTCCTGCTTTCCTCTGAGGTTCAGCTGATTGAAAATAGAAAAAATAATCAGGAACCAGGAAAAGCAACTCATCAACAACTGAACTATGTACAAAGGGTTCCGAGATTCAGTTTAATTAGAGCTGATTTATAGAGAGCAAATAAAGCTTGGTAGAAGACGGACAAGCAGTCTGTTCTGTCTGTCCACATGCCCTGTCTCTCTCTCAACTGTATACCGGTAATAAAAGGCAAAAAAAATCCCCAAATAATCTTACAGTATTTATCTGTCAGACTTTTTGTATCCTCACTGTTGAGGCTACAGAAAGTAATCTGAAGAGTGCACACTTGAGTGTCACAGTTGGTCACCCTACGAACATAATGCTGTAAATGCAAAAAGTATGATGACAGAGGAGAACGATGCGGCCGTTGTAGGATGACCATATTTTCAAAACCCCCAAACCGGGACACTTAAGTGTACCACACGTTCATGCACGCGTACGTTCATGCATGTAATATCAAGGCAACCCTGCTGCCATCAGTTCTTTACTGTTATTTTACTGGGAAATTCTTAACAGTGTACTTATACCCTTCTACTTATGGGAATGCTTTCCAAAAAAAATGTGTTTTCAAAAGTTTTTTAAAAGTGGATTAAGAGTTAGATGAGTTTATAAGAGGAGTGAAATGCCTGTTGATGCTCAGAAGGAACTGTGTAGAATAATTAATCAAAACGACACATTTGATGTGCACATGAGCAGAGACTGTAGCGGTGCGCTGTGCTGGCTCTCTGTATCTCATGCGCACTAATTAATTAATTAAAGAGTGAACCCGGAAATTTCAGAAACTTCCCCTCTTCTGAGGCCATAGGCCTGTACTACGAAGCAGGATGTGTGGTTATCGAGGTAACTTCAGGGTTAACTCTGGGTTTTCCATCCTATGAAGCTAGTTTACTTCTTCCCGGGGTAGATCACCATGGTAACTTATGCTGAACGGTGATCTACCCCGGGAAGAAGTAAACCAGCTTCGTAGGACGGTAAACCCTGAGTTAACCCAAGTTACCTCGATAACCACACATCCTGCTTCGTAGTACAGGCCTCTGAGGTCGTGAATACGATGAGGGTGCGTTCATATCAGTTCATATGAGCTGCATCTCATAAACACGGTAAACACGACCCCATTTTAAAGGCACCAATAGTTAACAAGGAATGTAAAAGCCAGCGACTTACAACTCTGTGATGTCTCTGGATCCACAGCCAGGCCTGGCTTAGACGGACTTTCCATTTTGTATTCTTTCACCCAACCCCTCTGATCCTTTCAGTGAGGAAACATTGTTAAAACACAAACGACGGCTCTTTGACAACAAAGTACAACCATGGAGCTATAAAGAGAAAAGGATACTCAACTAAATGTGATGTTGTTGTTTCTTTGTCTTTGTCTGTCTTTGTTGTTTCTTTTTCTTCTTTTTTTCTTTTTCTTTTTCTTCTTTTTTCTTCTTCTTCTTCTTCTTCTTCCTCTTCCTCTTCCTGGGTGCGTGCCACAGCTCTTAATATTCGTTTCCTTGCCGGTTTTACCGACCGACACGCCCCCTTATTGGATATCAGTTACTGATTGGACGCTGCTGCTGATCAGACTGATCTGATAACTTTACCTCTCATCATCACTGGAGTTTGAAAACAGATCACAGATTAAAAGTTGTATAGTTTAGTTGTCTTCTGAGTCACCATCTAGTTATAATCTGTGTTAACTGAAGGTGTGAACAGGAAGGACCTGCAGTATCTCTGCTTCACACACCGTCAGTGAAGCAGCCTGTCACTGAGAGGGGTTTATAAAAGCTGACAAATGGACTAAAAACAACTTCCTGCATTTATTAGAATGATTTGTCTTTTCATGATCTGTTATTTCCCCCATTAACTTTTATTAATGATACTATTAAAGTCAGACAGAGAAGAAGAGTCTGTCTGTCAGCAACAAACACCTTTTACATCATTTATCCTCATTTCCATTCAGTCACAGGAGGCTGATAATTCCTTTGATATGAGTTACATCATTTACATTTTCCCTGAAACATTCAGCCTAATAAATAATGTATTCAAAAGACACTGTAGTCTTATTCTGGGTTATTATAATAAACAAAATTTCAGAATATCAATAAATACTTATACTAATAATGAATAAATAATATAAGGAGCACTTGTCTTTATTAGTATTAGTACAGTTCAGACACAAACAGCTGTTAAAGCCGACTGACAGCTGATCCAGCTGTGATCAGCTGCTGTCATCAGAAACGGACGTCGCTTCACATGACGTTCCAATGACGTTCCAATTAAAAACATTAAAATGGGAGCACAAACTCATCGTTTTAGTAGCCTTTTTGTTTTTTGAAGAAGATATAGTCTTAATAAAAAGTTATATTTCTTTTTAAAAGGACTGTTTGTAACTTCTTACACTCCTCTGCCTGCTTGCCTTCACTCACAAACCGCGCTCATTCTCGCGTTTTCGCTCCACTCTCAGGTGCATGTGCGCATACTCCACACTGCAGAAGACTTCGTAGCTCTGAGAATATCTAGTGAATATACAGTGGATGTCTGTGCAGAAATAAATGCTGCTCCTCCAGACCAACGGAGGTTTCCCGTGTCTTGTGAAGTGACGGGGCTCTGCAGTGAGTTACGTTATCGTCTCCGACCGGGTGCCAGTGTCTCCCCTGTTCCTTCTGACCGCGGTCGGAAGGCTGAAGCAGGAAAAGCCAACACTAGGATCAGCATTGATTCATGGAGACCTTCGTCTAGTCAATGTCCCACAGTGTTGCATGACAGGGGAGAATACTTGTAAAACTCGGATTTTTAATTTGTTTTCCAGTCCAGAAAAGCAGGAAAATAAACTAGAAGTGAAATCTGGTGTGACTGCAGCATTATATGAACAGGAGTAGGGTGAAAACACGTCATACGTTCTCTACTGCAGGGGTTCTCAAATCTTTTGGGTCCAGGAACCTCTTACAGGGAAAAAGATTTCCAAGGACCCCATCTTAATCATAACACCGATTGTTATTGAATTCCACTTATATACTTTAAACAGAGGGTGATTTTATTCAAACTGCATTTGGACTCAACTTGACAGCATTTATAGCCTACATTTCAAGTAATGGACGGTCGAACACAGCAGCAGTGCTGTGCAGTTATAAAAAGGCTGCCGTTGTTTGGACTGTAACTGGACTCCTGCAGGCTGCAGGATGAGCTGCTCAGGACCAACACAACTATTCTTAGACCTTTTGTTGTTCTGACAGCCATCACGCTGACGACATGTGGAAGGTCAAACGTGAGTATTTTCACTGCATGCTCTGTGTTTTTCACTCAATAAATCAACTCTCTGTTACAGTTAGGTTTGTCGAAGGTTTGTTTTAAACAGATACTGTGATGAAGTGAGTGTGACTGAATCTTCTGTAATAACACCAACATTGTTATTGATTATTATATCCTGTGGTTTCCAGTCCTTAATGTCTCTTTTTCCCAGACTTTATACAAGATGAGCAT